>VUQH01022446.1:0-18411 GCA_015106775.1 Etroplus canarensis | reverse complement strand
TTTCCACTGACTTCTTGTGTTTTCTTCTTTTTGCCTTTCTTGTGTACTGTTTCTGCATTGTAGGGTGTCCTTGGCATTGTTTACATTGCATTGCATTGTTGCAACTGTTGCACATGTTGCACTTTATTTATTTATTTATTTATTCTTTTAAAAAAAAAAAAATCTTTTAAACTTAAATTTTTCTAACTGTAGAAATAAAAACTAGTCCTGTCTCTGTCACATGTTTACATGTTTATATGTTGCACCAGGTCCTGGAGAAACATTATTTCATTTCACTATGTTCTGCACCAGCTATATGTAGTCGAAATGACAATAAAGCTCTTGAATCTTGAATCTTGAATGAGTACCAGGGGGAGATAGAGAACTATCATTAACATCAAGAGTAGAGGAATTATGTTTTGGATATAGCTTTTTACACACTTTTATACACATGGGCGATACAGTGGTGTAGTGTTCATCACTGTTTCATCATGGTAAGAAGGTTCTGCTGGTGGATGCTGGCCTTTCTGTGTGGAGTTTGCATGTTCTCTTTGGGTACTCCAGCTTCCTCCCACAGTCCAAAGACATGCATGTGTTGGTGATTCTAAATTGGCCGTAGGTGTGAGAGTGAGTTTGCCTCTGTATTAGCCCTGGGATTGACTGGCAACCTGTCCAGTGTATACTCTGTCTCTCCCCCATGACAGCTGGGATAGGCTGCAGCACCCCTGCGACCCTGAACTGGATGAGCAGAAGAAAACAGATGGACTGTAAACACGTATTGTACACTCATATACAACGTTACAAGTAAATATTTTTTGACACAAGAAAGAAAAAAACTGACAAAAAGAATCCATTACAAGAACTCTAAAACATTCCCATGCAGACTGGCATCTGTTTGATTTAGCCATGATGAATTGTAATGGCTCTGTCAGCACTGTCAGCTCTGTCAGCCCATGTTTCTCAGCCTTTGAAATGAGGGATCAATATAGAGGTTGGCTTGAAGTGGCAAGGTCAGCATGCAGACGTAGTGCTAGTAAAGGCTGCTAAAAAAGGGGAAAACACAACTCATCTTTCATTATGTAGGATAAAAGAAAGGAGCAGTCTCACAGCCAAACACATACACATGCACACATATGCCCAATTTTTTTGTAAAAAAAAAATAGAATTTCTTCTATTTTGTTGTTCATGATGAGAGGAACTATAGATCACTGTGGTGACAGTCAGGTTCTTGTTACCTTGACAATAAGGAGTTGAATAAAGGATTTATGTGTTTGTGAGCATATATGTGCCTCAGAGATCCAGAAAACAGCACTTACCACTTCTCCTCTACCTTTATTTTCAAAAAAGTTTTCATCTTTCATGCACATCCAAATTACTCATGTGATTTTAATAGGTGAAAATGAGTCATGATGATAAACTGGATACAAGAGAAACTATGACATGGGGAGACAAAAAAAAAAAAATACTGCCTTTTATTTTGCACATCGCTGCAGCAATGGCAAGAAAACAAAGCTGGTTTTGTTTTGTTATTGCAGCTCCATGTTGGGTGGATATGAGGTGACATCTGTTCAGGAATTCCTGCTCATGCACCTGAAAGGCTTTGGTGCACTTCTTCTGAAATAGAGAGATTAATAAATGTCCCTCTGACTGCTTAAGGAAAAAAAAATACCCGCACACACAACACTGGATGTTTGCCTGTGTGTGTGTGCGTGCATGTGCAGGAGCATCATCATCGGCACAATATGCTGTATGTTATCTTCACACAGCCACCTGTTTATAAGAAGGGAGTCAACAAACATCATCTGAATTCCAATAAGGCTCACCCTCAGAGTGCACACACTTCATCATCATGAAGCTAGCACTGTTCACTGTAATCTAAATCCCTTATTTGAAAGCTGTGTGTGTGTGAGACGGGAGGATGGTGGCAGAGAGGGAGATTAAAAGTGACAGTTTTCAGTGGTCTTAGGGCCCATGTGCAGAGTGGGGTTAGGCTAGTAGGTCTTTGGTACAGCAAGAGATTGATTGCAGGGTTAATTAGCAAGAAGCACTCTCATCATGGGACTGACAGGTAAACCAGATATTTGAAGGTGCTTCATAGTACACACTGTAAAGATTTTTCTTTATAGAGTCCTTCACTCGTGGTCATGGAAGGGATAGGGTGAGATGGAGCCAGATAATCCGATGTGGCGACCCGAGCAGAAGAAGACTTGTGGTTATGCTTGTCCTCCAAAGGGGAAAAAACTCAACTAATTTCACATCTCATGAAATGACAACAAAGTATGTTATTCTGGTTCTAGGCTGAACTTTAGACAAGCTTTGTCAAAAAAAAAAAATACAATCAGGAAACTCTTCTGCAACACTTGAAAAAGTCCAGTATTCACAGCACGTGCTGCTCCCATTTTCAGCAAGGAAATAAGACTTTTTAAGCTGGAAACGTGTTGAGAATTAAAGCTGCTAATCCCGAGGATTAATACAATTGAGTTTGCTGGATTGTGGTAATGCCCTGTTTCCTAAGCCTTGCCCATTAGGCACCTGCTGCTGTCACACTCGGATGGCTTCACAGGAAATTGCCTGGTTTTAGAATGGCGAAAGTACGCCAGGGCATTTGAACTGAAACACGGAAAACCACTTGCACACTCACATTCTCGCACGCTACACAAAGACAGGAAGTGAGATTTTGCTGTTCTTGTCCTTTGGCTTCATGAGCCCAATTACCAGCTTCAGCATGTGTTTGACCGTGTGTGTGAATGCGTCAGTGCGTGTCCGCAGGCAGGTGTGTCAGCAAGCCCTGACAGTCAGATTTCATGCACCACAAGCTTTGCCATAAACAGACATACTTTATCTCACAGCTCCTCCAGGAAGCTTTCTAAAACATGATAATCTTGAGGAGCCAATTGTGAGTGAGCCACCGTACCTCTTTGCCTCACCTCCTTGAAGCAGCTTGAAACAAAGTTGCACAAATTGAGCTGCTTGCCAGTTTACATCCTGTTACTAAGGTGAGAGGAAAACATATGCATAACATATGCCAGATAGCCCTAAAAGCACTTTCAGCATTTACTTCAACAGAAAGTAAAGTTTGTATGTATAAAGGATATAGAAATATGCATTTTCCTGTTATTTAATGAGTGAGAACTGCTTATTAGTTCAGTTCTAAGTCTTACTGTAAACCTAACTGTTATGCCTGCTGCGGAATTGCCATGGTAAAGATAACAAGTAAAGTCAGATCTATTATTGTGATAATGTTACAACAAGGTTTTATTACATTTTATCCAGAAATGTTCCGACTATTGCATCAAGTCCAGAATTTTTGTAATAGTAGCTGCAGGCATAATGTATAGTTTAGAAAATGACATGAATGATAATTTGTGTCTCACAGCTACAAGATATATTCAAAAAATGGTACAAGGATAGAATAAAACAAGAAAAATCTCAATCAAACATGACTATTCTCTAAGTGAATTTTAACTGGAGTTCTTTGGGCTTTGATTTATAGTTCAGCAGAGGGTTTCTTCCACTTCTATACTGCACCAGGAGCAACAGTGGCTGAATGTCTACAGTCTTTCATTCACTTTGTGATACATACAGCGGGAAGGTCTTCATTGTTTCAGTAGGTCTCTTTTGCGCAGTATGTTGCTGAAGTTGTTTCTACCACTGTGATAGAGAGATGCAATCTATGTTTTCAGTGAAAAAAGCATTGCTAGATTTTATTTCCAATTCACTTCATATTGCATTTCCTCTGATCATCCTCAACTAGTGTCTGAAACTTGTAGAAGTAATCAGAAGCAGCTTCCGTGGTTCCGAGTGTTAGCATTCTATTTTTAGCCTATAACCTTTGCAAAACTATTACTGTTACTTCTATGACCATAGACTGTATATAAAAGATGGCTGCTTCCACTTCAGAAAACTGAGGCCAAAAAGGAAATGCATTAAATCTGCATTTTATGTGAGACTCCTCAGGTTGGATAAAGAAGTCTAGTTGTATAGATGTCTGTGCGATTCTCTCATCTCAGTCGTGCCATGGTATAATAATGAATACTTGGTGATTATTTTGTAAATGATTCACCACTTTACAGCCAAAAATGATGATAGAGCACATGCTGCTGTAGAGACTTTAGAAACTAACTTTTGCTTTAACTGTAAATTTGTGTAGTGTCATTTACTTGGCTATGTCCATTATTTTATGACTTGTGGGCAATTGGTTTGTCAGTGACTCTCCCCTGCTGGAAAATTCTGCTCAGTGTGAATGTGTTCTGTATGGTAGTTACAAATTCCTAGATGAACTTTATATACTTTTGTTTTAAAAAAATAAATTAAACCTTTGGGTATCAGGAAATATTACATACTACTCCAATAACAGTGGTGAATAATTATAAAGCAGGGAACTACAGAGTTATCTGTGATACAATAATCACATGGCATTTGCTGTGACAACAATGGTAACACCAAAAGTTGATTCGTAGTTACTCACTATGTTGCAAAACTATTATCTCTTATACAGCAGAATATCTGTGAAACTGAAGCAAAAGAATCTCCCAAAAAGCAGGAGTTATTTATTCACCAAAATGTGGTGTCATTGTATAACACAATTTCATTATAATGTCTATTCAAAGTTGAGTTTAAATGTTTGTGATGAACCATCCAAAGCAATGGACAGAGCACAAGAGAGGTGAAGAAGAGCACACAGGCAGGGTGGAGTGAGTGTCAGGGTGTCATGGTCCCCTGCCTGCCAGCCTTGGAATCATCTCTTTCTCTCTCTCTCTCTTTCTCTGGGGTCAGGTTGGGGAACTAAGTGCTACTGAGTTTCAGGCGCGTGATGACATGGATGGAGTGGAGCACATCTGGGACTCACTGGTGATCAGGACCAGATTTGAACCTCGCAGACTCCTAAGAAGTCTGCCAGAGTTCACGTAATAAGCCAGGCCAACCTAGCTCAAGTCTATGTTTCTTGCTCGTAATCTGTTTCGTTTGCCTGCCAGTCTGACCTCCTCCTTTCCTCTCATTTTTAGGACCAAACCCCACACGTGGACTCTGGGAAACCTGCCTGACTCACTCTCAGCTCCCTTTGGATCTCTCACTACTGGAACCAAGCTCACATTCAATACTGCACATATTCTGCCAATCACTTGCACTCCCTTGTGTAAATAAACCAGCACTGCCTTTTATACTTGTGTCTAGGCTCCTCTTTGGGTCCAACCTGAGAAAATCTGACACAGGGGTGCTTTGTGAAGGATAGCAGCAAGAGTGAAAGGGAAGAATTAAAAGACAGTAGTGAGGTCTGCTATGATGTATGGTCTGGAGACAGTGACACTGACGAAAAGACAGGAGGCAGAGCTTGAGGCGGCAGAATTGAAGATCTTGAGCTTTTCCCTGGGAGTGACCAGGATAGACAGGATTAGAAATCAGTGGGACAACTCAGGTTGAGAAGTTTGGATATAAAGTCAGAGAGGCAAGGCTGAGATGGTTTGGACATGTTCAGAGGAGGAATAGTGGATATATTGGACAAAAGATTGTTGAAGATGGAGCTGCCAGGCAGGAGGAAATGACAAATACCACAGAAGAGGTTTGTGGATGTAGCAAAGAAGGGTATGCAGCAGGGTGGTGTGACAGAAGAGAATGCAAGGGATAGGGTGAGACGGTCTGATTAACAAGAACACCTGGTCTTGCACATCTGGTCTCATGGCGGAATGAATGCCACATTGGGTACAAACTGGTATTACATGAAAGTCCACTTTGTACAAATGAACAGATTCAATGTAATCTTTAAAAAAGTTTTTGTAGCAGTTTCTTTGCATTCTGTTAATAGCAATAATTTTGAAAGGATGTAAACCATACTTACAATGGGTACCTTTAACAACAGAGAAACTAGCAAAATTCTGGAATATATAACCTAATAAATGAAAAATTGTTTTCCTTTACATGTACTGTAATTCTTAACAGGAATGATTAATTTTTAAGCACAACTGTGAATGCGTCAGTTGAATCCTTTAAGTCATTAGCAGAGATCAGACTTGTACAGCAGAGCACTGTTAATGAGGACTACGATAAAAGACTAAATTTGACATTACAGAAATAAAAGAGAATGGAAACAATTGGCAGACAAAGGCTTTTTTCTGCAGCATCTCACTCTTCATTGGATGAGTTGTAGAGTGACTTTATTGGGCTTTTAAAGCTCTTCCTTTCTTCAGGAGTGTAAATTGAACATGCAGCCTTTCCTGGGCCACTGTTTAATTTCCTGTAACGTAATAAACAGCCTATTTATTACAGCCAGCAGACCAGTGCTTCTTCGCAGAGAGCTCTCCCTGAATTCTGCTGCAATCTCTAGCTTTGTGCTCATTTCAGTCCAGCTAATGGAAAACTACTAATATCACTATACTCAAAGGATTCTTTTCATACATGTGTACCCTATTAATCAAATAAATATAAACAAAAACATTTTTACTTTTCACTGGTGCTTTTGTTACAAAGACCAGAGAGAAGAGCGACTTTTAGTATTAATCTTTCAGTTAAGGCAATACATTTCAACAACAAATTGTGGTAATACTAAGCACTTCATTGTATTTGTCATAAGGCATTTAAGATAGCTAAAGCTTGAATACAGAACACATCACCTCACAAAGCATATACTTTATTTATTCAGTTGTATTTTGATGTATGTGTCCTCTCTGCGCATGACAGAAGCAAATTCAAAAGCACTGTGTTCCTCAAATACAATATAAATAGCGAAGTTTATTCTGATTCACTGTTAGAATTTAGTTTTGCTGGGTTTGTTGTTGTGTGACAACAAAAAAGGACGGAATGTTTTGCTACACTTGTGGACAAACGCCAGTGAAGGTGGAGCAGAGTACTACTTCACTGTGTAAATTTATGAAAATACTGTAGGAGGAGGGAAATTTGAATAATGAATGCCAAGGTCACACCAAAGCCCAAATGTGGATGCTGCATGCGATGTTATTGTGAAATAAAGTTTCAGTTTGAGGTTAAACAGATTCCATAACTGTTATAATTGCATTCATTTAATTTCCAAATTAAGGCAATACCAGGGAAGGGAAAAAAAACGGCTTAGCAAATAACAGAGAATATCCTCCACGAACACTGAGCTGGATGACTATCAAATGTTGTAACACATGCACTCATTAAGCAATGTCTTCATTTAAAGAGCGTGTGACAATAAACTACTTACCAGCCCTGTTACAGAAATAAAACTACATCTTGATCTATTTTGGCTGCTTCTGAACAGGCATATTTACAGATAATAAGGTAAAAATAACGGGATTGATAGTTTCTTAGTATTTGGTCAGTATTTGTCACATTATAGAGAGATAAGCATACTGTATATATAAGAACGATTCAACAGAGACAGGTAATACATTAAAAAATAGTGACCAGCTGATATTAGAAAAAATGTTAAAAATGTTGCTATTGCACCCTGGGAGATAAAGCTCAGATTTTAGGAACCTTATGCCCTTTCCTCTAGCAAAATGCAAATGGCCAACTTTAGTATTGCAAACCTTTGAGTCTGAGAACAGCAAACTGTCATTTTACTGAAGGTTCACAGGAGAAGATGCTTCATGTTTCATAAACCATTTTCAAACATGCACCACAGCCCTGAACTTTTCTAGATATTACCATAGAAGGTGTATATGAGAAGGCAAATCTGGGACACAGTCGGACAAAACATTAAATGGTCTTTAACTTAAAGCTCCCCAGAGCTGGACCTTGCCAGTCCATCTGATGTCGGGTTGCTCCAATTTGCACTAGTGTGAGGAAAGCGCAGGTAATAGTCAAGTAAGAATAAGAAACACTTTATCCCACGATTTGAAAATTACTGTTACAGCAGGAAACATGAAAAACAACTTAGCTCAACAAATAAATACAAGACAAGCACAGAACAAAATAGCTTGGCAAGTTTCACAATGCGGTAATGAGTGGACCCAAATGCAGGACTCGAAGGCAATTGAAGTAAACAAAAAATAGCCTTTTGTTAGGAAGAATGCTTTATTCCAGAAATATAAAAACAGTAAAATAAATAAACCACAACTCCAGGACTTTAACTGGCAGCACATGGGAGGAACACAGGAGCAGTATGCAGACATTCTAACAATGGACAAAGGGAAGACAGGACTATACAGTAGATACTCTAAAAGGTATACAGAGTAAAACACAGGGGTGGAACAAGCAAAGGAAACAAGACACAGGTGTACATAATCCAAACAATCAACAGAAAGTAAGTAAGTAAGTAAATAAATAAATAAATAAACATATTCATGATAAATTGAATCTGCCTTGCTAGTGTTTCATATTGCATCTCCACAAATAGCCAACAACTGAAACACAGACATGTCTGGGCACGCGTGGGCACCCCAGCAATTTCTTGCTGGGACTCTGGCATCATCTGAAATGAATGTGTGTGATTTTGAAAAATGGTACACAGAACCATTGTTATCAACAAATGACAGGAAACAAGAGGCGGGTGTTGCTAAATTTTAGACCAACTTTTAAATTACAGCGTATAACGCCACTGTGCATTTACAGAGACTGTGTTTATCTGTCTCCATAACTTTTTTCCACCAGGAATTTCTCTCCGTGAAAAAGTCCACTGTGTGTGTAGAGGTGCACAGGGAAGACTGGAGGAGAGACAGCTGAGCTATTTTACACAGAAAAAAAAACAGTTATTTGATATAATAGAACTTTAGGTTTAAAGTAAGAAAGCCAGCAAATATTATGTCGTGTATGTGTTTCCCTCTCATCAGTGCACTATTGAGTTTTTTGCATTTGAGCCACACATTATGCTTTAAGGAAGGCAGATAGCACTACCATAATGGGAGCACGTTACTCTTTTTGCCCAATGGTGTGGCAATCGGTCATCTGCGATGTCACAGGGAGACAATATGACTGTGGTGCAAATTGTTCAACCCTAGTTTTTATAGTCTAACTGTTCCTGTTTATGACCTTTTAAACCTCTGTCAGTGCAGGTGTACTCAGATGTAAGCATTTGCCACACTTATTTTTATTAAATGCGTGCAGCCAAGGTCTTTCAGTAAGTCTATTAGAAAATCCCACTGTATTTCTTTGTGTTGCAATTGTGTTATTCATGTAAGTTGTCTACATTTCTGTGATTCATACATGCAACAATACTCAGTGTTTTTAGAGACTCCTGTTATCATATTTTACAATTTTTTTCAATGTCAAAGTAATTAAAAAATTTTTTTCACAGTCTTTGTTAAAGTTTTTGACATTACATAACTTTGTGTCAAAGTTTTAACAGACTTTGTCCTCTTGGTATTGCATAACATTATTAACAGTATGGCATTAAAATTCTTACAAAATGACTTTGTTATCATCAAGGTTATCAAGTTCTCTCAAGCCAGAGCTTTATACAAGCCACTGGCTCAAATTCTGTCACTGAGTTTAAAATGTTTTCTGTTGGATTTTAAATACTTGTTCTTAATCTGTTGTAAAACATTGCGTTTCTTAACACTGGTTACTCTGATCCTCTCATTTGTCCTTTAAGTAAACAGAGATCCCTAAGCAAAGTTTCCTCAGTGTTTTTTTGGTCTAATGAGTAACTTAGAGCTGAGTGGGAGCATGGGTAAAAAAACACCCAAAAAAAAAATCATCCAGAAGAGCTTTTGTGAGGTCAGACACTGATGTTAGATGAGAGGGTCTGGCTTGCAATCTCTATTCTAGTTTCTCCCAAAGGTGTTCAGTAGGGTTGAGGTCCGAGTTCTGTGCGGGCCAGTCATGTTCTTCCACACCAAACTCATCCAAACATATCTTTGTGGACCTTGCTTTACACACTGGGGCACAGTCATGCCAGAACAGAAAAAGGTCTTCCACAAATTATTCCCACAAAGTTGGAAGCATAGAATTGCCCAAAGTATCTTAATAAGCTGAAGTGTTTCCCTTCACTGGAATTAAGGGGCCAAGGCCTACTCCAGAAAAACAACCCCATGGCATTTTTACTCCTCCACCAACCTTTACAGCTGGCATAATGCAGTCAAGCATGTGATGTTCTTCTGGCATTCAGCAAACCCAGATAGAGAAGCGTGATTCGTCATTCCACGTAACATGTTTTCACTGTTCCAGAGTTGAGTGGTGATGTGCTTCACACCACTCCATCTGACACTTGGCATTGTGCTTGATGATGTAAGGTTTACATGATGCAGCTGCTCAGCCATGGAAACCCATAGAAGGAAGTTCCTGGTGCACAGTTTTGTGCTGATGTTAATGCCAGAGGAGGTTAGGAACTTCACAGTTAATGAATCAGCAGAGTGGATTTTTTCTCAACCTTAGGCATATAGTCTGTTTTAAAGACACACTAGAGTAATAAAGATGAGTATATTGAATTGACCCATCTCTCATATTAAATCCACCTCCCTCTCACAGATTGAACCCAAATCATGCCCATGCTTTAGTAATTCTCAAATATAATCCTCTGGGATAGTGGTGATTTTCACTTCCCTGTTGCTGTGTGGTTCATGAAGAATGGAAGAGCAACCTTAGTGTTTTTCCATTCACACTTTCCCTACCTCCTTCTATTTATGTCTGTCCTGAACATCACAATATCATGTGTTTTTCCCCTCTGCATGTAGACTGTGAATATAAGTGATAGGACAATGAACATGATTAAAATATTCTGAAACAGGTCATCTCGTACATGACCTTAACAGATAATGTAAAATGTATTTTATACACACACAGGGTAGCATGGTCACAAAGATGAAAAATTAAGATTCAGAAAGGTTAAAAAAATACAGCAAAAATTGCAAAACTGTGGCATGAAGTTAAAAGTAAAAAGTTTAAACATGAATAGGAGCGCAGCGAATACAAAGGGTGCATTACCAATCTCTATGTGAAAAGACCTGCCAGTGGAGTTGCAGAGTTGGAGCAGCTCCCAGCCAATAGTGGATGAATATTTAATGATCCCAACCAAGATGCAGTAATTACAAGAAGAACGGACTGTCATACTGGAGCACTTTGTGCAGAACACCCTGGCATTTGCTGATTAGTGCTCTTTATGGTCCTTGTGCCTCAGGTGTGACACTGTATTGGGTTAAGGTCACATAGAGGGGAGGGGGGAGTGACAGAAGTGGCACAGAAACCACAGCCTGTTGTGGTGCTGTTGCTGCAAATGCTGTCAGAAAAAAGGATCTCATTTTTGCTTTGGGAGTCTGCTGAAACCTAGTAATATGAAACAGAGTCTGATAACACAGGAATGCAGAGTGAAAGTAAAAGATAATTTACAGTTTTGTCTCACAACAGCAGAGTAAAGGACTATTCCTCCTTACTTCAGGTCTAGTGTGATTTCAGGACTTATGACAATTTGTTCATACCATCGCAGTTAGATACTGGTACTGTAGCAGAAGGACTACAAGTGCTGGATATTCTGCTCAGGCTTGAAAACATTTAAAGCACATTACAAAGCTAACAGGCTTCAAAGACATATTCCTAACTTCAAAGAAGCCTCACCTCACCCCATCTGACTCGAGCACTTACCCCTTCCATTCTCGCTCTTTCTTGTCTTGTGTATTAAGATAAAGACAGCATCATCAGTATGACATAAACATAGTTTTGACAAAACACTCATAATAAAAGACATAGGATGGTAGGTAGGTCACTGTACTTTAAACTGAAAATTGTATTATTTGACATATAGCAAGCCAAATGGGTACGAGTTTCCCATTTTGATACAATTTTCATCATCTTTGTGTCTGACAGGGCAGAGATCTCTGTCATGGAATTCATGTGCAATTTTAGAGACTGTTTTTTATAGTCTAATGGTTCTTACACCATTTTTATTCTTATAGATATATATTTAGATTCTTAGAGGTCAAAACTTCTCTTTTTCTTTTTTAATAAAAACTGCCTGATGAGGTAAAGAATTTTAATATACAACACCTTTTCTCTTAGCTCTGCTTGACAGTGTTTGAGGTCCTTGTCTTCCCCCTGGTTGTTTTCTGCTTCATCAAGAGCAAGTGCCCTGAAACTTATTCCATGTACAAGCATCACAGCATGATTGAGTGCTTGAGTTTTACATATTATGAGATTACTCTATTATTATTTATTTTAAATATCGGGTCAACATTACATGTATGCCATCTTCTGATTGGTGACTCCATGACCAGTGCATCGCCGAAGTGATGAAAAAAAGGTCTGCCAATTGCTAATAAATAACATGGCTAAAAATGTGCAGGATGTCTGTGCTTGGTTCTGTACATCTTTGGCTGCTTCCTTGTATTTTTCCCAAGGGGTCATCACAGCAGTTTAATCCACATCAGCAATTTGGCAGAGGTTTTAAGGCTGATGCCCTTCTGATGTATCCTCCATGGTGGGAGGGGCTTGTTTCCCTAAACTATACAATAAACTATACAATACTATGCAATAGTTTCTTTAAAGATGTGGCAAGGTATTATCTTCGTCATATTTCCCATCAAAGTACTCATAATAATTGTTTTTAGTTGTAAGACATTAATTTTTTTCTGCATAAATGAAAATGGATAAAGTGTGTCAAAGCAATCCTTAGGTGTTTTTTTTAATTTTTGGCTTCAAAATTTAAAACTCATTTTTCAAAGTCTGCATGTACAGTTTGATAATATATGGTTTTTCCCCCCTTTGGTCAGAGGATAGAACATTTTTTTTTGCTTTCTAAAGAGAACAAAGAATTTAACCTTGAGAAAACTTACATAGAACTTTCAGATAGTAGATGAATAACGAGTATAAAAAAGACATCATATGCCCCAGCTTTAGACAAAAGGGAACTGTAGACACTAAAGAATAAATGTTTTTTTCTCTGTATGGATTACGATTGTGACATATAAGTGTACATTGGATGTATTGACCATACAAATATTTTGCAGCTCAAACTGCATGGTCTGATATATTTCAAAAGTACAGCCTTAAACAATCATGCACATCACTGATTGTTAATTATTCTACTTTATAGTCTTTTAGTGATGCTCAAGCTGAAGTGAGCAACACAATTACTTTAGTTCATAGATTAGTAAGAATGACTCTCTTTTATTCATCCATCCATCCATCCATCCATCCATCCATCTTCTGCCTTGAAGAAGCAGTAAGCAAAGTTGCTCAGACCTCCCCAGCTACTTCCTCCAGCTCTTCTGGGGTCACACTAAGGTATTTCCAAGCCAGCTGAGAGATATGATCTCTCCTGCATGTCCTGGGTCTACCCCAGGGCCTTCTCTCAGTAGGACAAGCCCAAAACCCCTCATCTAGGAGGCGCCCTGGAGACATTTTGGTCAGATGTATAAAGGTTGTGTTAACTTACATTCACACAACCTTTATACAGTACAGCACACTTGCACACTACGCCATTGCACTTGAACTCACAGAATGGCTTTATGAGCAACATGGCGGTATTAAAATGTAACCTCAACATGCCGATGTGCTCTCACAATGTAATGCTAGTTGGAACATAGGAGTTCTCTTGTCTTATCTTCTGACTACTGTCTGTGTAACACTGTGACAAACTCTGCAACACATTTACATCATGTTTCCACATTACTGGTTTTAATAACACATTTAGAATAGAATAGAACCGAATAGAATAGAATAGAATAGAATTGCATTTATTGTCATGCAGGAAACAAGTGTACAGTGCAACAAAAGCTACTTAGCATATTAGCCTACCAATGTTGTGGAAAGGACTACTGCCAAAATAACAAAATAAAGCTGCTTTCACTTTTCACACATCTAAAAACATCTTAAACCACTGTTGAATGCTCACTTATTGTCTCACATTAGTTTTATAACCATTTTAAGACTGTAAAAGTATGTTTTGCTGTACCTGTGGATTAAAATAGAGAAGAACCGAAGTTTGCGCCTTGCTCAGGCCAGAGCTCATTTATTTCTGAGCTCTGCATGCCCTGAGCCTGCAGCTAGAGCCTTGCTAGTGGATCCACAGCAGTACCAGAGCACCATGTAGTAACATAATATGGTCAGTACAGAAATGTAGAAACAGTATTAGAATAGTTCATAATTATAGACCAAAACTAGAAGGATGGTTTGTTTGCATCAAACTAAATATGTGACATTTTCCAACTACATCCACATCGCTGCAAATATTGCACCAATCCATGTGTCAATCTCTGGTTCCTCTTTTGTCTCATTCGTGAACAAATCCACAAGATACTTAAAGTCCTCCACTAGAGGCAACAATTCATTCCCAGCCTGGAGTGGGGATTTCACCCTTTTCTGGCTGAAAACAATAGCCTCAGATTGGAGGTGCTAATTGTCATCCCAGCCCCATCACACTTGACTGCAAACTGCCCCATCGCAAGCTGGAGGTCCCTGTCTGATAACGACAACAAAACCATGTCATCTGCAAAAAGCTGAGAGGGGATTCTGAGGCCACTAAAGCCAGAAACCTTCTGTTGCTCACCTGTGTCAAGAAATTCTGTCTTTAAAGATCATGAACAGAAATGGTGACAAAGTGTAACCCTGGCAGAGTCCGACTCCCCACCATGAATGGATCTGACATGCTGCCAACAATGAAACCAAGCTCTCACTGTGACTGTACAGGGACCAAATGGTGCATCAGGCCAGATGCCGCATATTCCCAGACCACCCCCAAAGGACACTTTGAGGGACAGAGTCGAATGCCTTCTCTCAGTCCACAAAACACACATAGACAGGTTGGGCAAACTCCAATGCACCCTTGGATATCCTTGAGAGAATAAAGAGCTAGTCCAGTGTTCCACAACCAGGACAAAAATCACATTGCTCCTCCTGTATCCAAGGTTCGGCTAATGAATGAACTTTCCTTTCCAGCACCCTCACACAGACTGTCCTTTGGAGGCTGAGTGTGATCCTCCTCAAGTTGAAGCACACCTTCTGGTTCCCCTGTACCCCTGCCCCACTGTCAGTGCGATGTTGCAGAGGTGTATCAACCAAGACAGCGCCACAACATCCAGAGCCTTAAAAAAACTCATGACAAATCTTAAGCACCCCAGGGGCCTGGCCATCAGAGAGTTTTTTAATTACTTCAGTGACTTCAGCCACAGTGGTAATTCCTCCCTTTCGTTCCTCGACTCTGCTTCCTGTACAGAAGGCGTGTCAGTGGAACTGAGGAGATCTTCAAAGTACTCCTTTCACCAGCTGATTATGTCCTTAGTTGAGGACAGCAGTACTCCATCCCCACTGCATACAGTGTGAGGAGGAAGCAGCTTTCCTTTCCTGAGTCATTTAATGGTCTGACCAAATTGCCTTGAGGCTAAAAAAAGTCTTGCTCCATGACCTCACAAAACTTCTCTCACAAGTTTTACTTCAGCTACTATCAGAGCCACAGTCCATTTGGCCTGCTTGTACCTGTCAGCTGCCTCCATAGTCCCATGAGCTTCACCACTGGAGTCCACAACATGCACCAACCACCTTACGTCTGCAGCTCCTTACAGCCATCTCAGAAAAAGGAGGTGCAGACTCAGTGTCCCAGCCCCCCTCAGGATACAGCTAAAGCTCTGCCAGATGTGAGAATTGACGGACTGGGACTGGGGTTTCTGCCAGGCCCCCCAGCTCCTCCTTAATTAAATACAATATACTAAAATAAATAACAGGAAACAAACTTCAACTGAACGACGGTGATCAAAAACTACAATCCAAGAAAAGAGGAAGCAAACTAAGAACATAAAAAGATAACAAAATCAGACAGCAAAGCACGGCGCATGACAACTATCATTCAGCTCGTAAGCCCAATTGACAGTCAGGACTTGTTCCCCAACCAGAAGGGCAGAAAAATAACCCTCTTGTCCACAATGGTGAACCTCAACATGCAAGTATTGACCACCACTTGTCAAAGGCAATTCCAGAGTAGAGCAGAGTCCTCTCCAGGAAACTGGTTTCATAGCATGAGCTATAAGAAGAGGCAAGCCTGACGTTATCTCTCAACTTCACACACTAGCTCAGGCCACCACCAGAGAGGCAATATTCCATTTCCCTGAAGCCAGTTTCGTCAGCTGAGGATTAAATAATCAGGGCCTCCACCTGTGACTGCTTCCGGTTCCACAAGACACCAAACCCCACAAATAAATGACTCCCACAAAGCGCTGTCTTCTCTAATAGTTTAATGATCAAAATTTGGGTGTGTAACCATGTCTTTCCTGTATATCTCTTGTACTTCTTCCATTCTTCATCCATTGTTTCTTTCTTCTTTAGATACACTTCATTTATATTTGCATATTGTATTTTTAATCAATGTTTGTGGGGATTTTTAATATTAGCATTTTAATACATTTAAAATTAATTTTCATGAAGTAATTATTGTCCCTGCAGTGCAATGGTTTATACATTTGCATTGCAAGTGAAAGATACCTGGTTGAAGTCTAGGTGGGGACACCAGCCTCTCCCACCATAGAGGATTGTGTCAGGAAGGGTATCTGATGTAAAACCCTAGCCAAATTACTGATGCTTATTAATCTGCTGTGGTGTAGGATGTATTTCCTAGGGAAAATATAAAGCAGTAGCTGATGATATATTATCATTATTTTTATTATTTTTAATAAGCAATCAACAACCACAGAAGTTGATGGTTTATGATACATGTTTTGTTCTAATAGACAAAAAATCCCTTTTTGCCATATATATGCACACACACGCACACACACACACACACACACACACACACACACACACACACACACACATATATATAAAACACATGAAACACACATACAATAGTTAGAATTATTGTGTTAATGCCATTCTTATCAGTTGTTTAAGTTTGAAAACAATGTCCCAAGATGGGTATTTTCAATCAGCTTAAACTTATTGCTTTTTAGAAAATACAACTATTGTATGATGGAAAATTAAATGTGAATGAAGATGTGTAAATCATATGCAGTTTTTGTTCATAAGTAAGAATTATAGTATATCTAGGAATTATACTCTGTAAAATGTACATTACAGAAACATATTAAATCAATCCAGAACACCATATGCCCTTTTTGTTGTTGTTCACTGCTACAGTTATGGTGGAACTTTATTCTAATGATGACTCATGTTTTAGAAATGGACCAATATCCACTCACCTTGCCCACAGTCATCTTTCTCCACATCTCTGCATGTCCTCTGAGTTCATGGACATTTACAGTCCATGTCTACAATGTGGTGGAGGTTCAACAGGAGTTCAGCTCATGTCCTATTCTCAGAAAGTACTGTGTGCATTAAACACTAAGTAAAGACCAGGCTGTCTACACAAAAACCTCAATCTATGAGGTCAAACTAACATGACAGCACACAGAGGCAAATGGGTCTTAGTCTGCTATTAACTGTTCAACTGACCTAAGTTCAACTTCCCAGGTGGGCTGCCATGCACTAATAAGTCTAACTGATCCAAGTTCAGGCATTAAGTAGCTGGAGTCACAGACACCAGCTGGGTTAACAATCCATGGCAACAGTGTCACTGACCTAAGTTCATCCAGAGGTACAGGTGCCAGACAGGTTAATCACAACACAAGCACAACAAAGAGACATAGTATCGACCTTATGCAGACCTGGCCTATGCCTTCACGCTACAAAAATCAGAGACAACAAACTGTTAAGCTTCTTTGTAAGGGTGGGAGATTTTCTAGAAATGTCATTAGATAGATTTTTTGCATTTTCGCATTCACTTTTTTGCATCTGAAGGAAAACTGCATTTTTAAAACACTGCTTTAGTCCTTTAACATTTTAACCCTACTTTTCATATTATTATAGTGATAATGGAACACAAGTATGTTTACATAAGGGTGTTTTCTAATGATTGCATTAATTAATTAGAATTAATTCACAGAAGGAGAACAAGAGCATCTTGTTGTGAACCTGTTTAATTTCCTTATGTAAACACAATAGACCAGCCCATTTTATGAGAAGCTTATGTGTGCTCATATTTCCTTCAGGTTAGTACTATGCATCCCTACTATTTTTAATATATGATTCCCATATTTACACGCAGAAGTGGGAGACAGAGTTGACATGAAAACCAACCAGGCCCAGATGGTTAACTTCTCTTAGCTATCCAATAAAGTGCAGGATCACTGGCAGTGCCCAAAAAGGCATAACCATATGCATAATTCATGGAAATGCATCTGCAATATGTGTAAATACATTTCTACACTCATATAAACTCACTGATATGAGCAGAGAAAGCTTATGTAGGATATATAAAATTTGACCCAAGGCTGAGATGCATTTTCTTAATACCAGACCAGTGTATTATCAGCCAGAGGTTAGAGAGGAAAAAGCAGGTTCTCACTTCAAGGTAGCAATGCTGCAAGATATTTGAATACAAGCAGAATATTACAAGAAAAACACACACATGCACATGAACCTACACACACACACACACACACACACACACACACACACACACACACACACACACACACACACACACACACGTGTGTGTGTGTGTGTGCGCATGTGTGTGTGTGTATATATATA
>VUQH01022444.1:0-19384 GCA_015106775.1 Etroplus canarensis | reverse complement strand
ATACCTTTCTGTCATATGTTTATATGTTGCACCAGGTCCTGGAGAAACGCTATTTCATGTCACTATGTTCTGCGTCAGCTATATGTGGTTGAAATGACAATAAAGCTTTTGAATCTTGAATCTTAAATCTTGAAGTGCAGTTCCTAGAGTGGCCAAGTGAGGCTACAAAAATGGCTACAAAAGCAAGTTCAGTTTCATTAATATAGAGCCAATTGACTATAACAGTCACTTTAAAAATGCTTTATACTATAAGGAAAGACCCTATAATATTAAGAGTGAAAAGACCAATGATCAGAAAATCACTTATAAGCAGCACTTGTTGACAGTGTGAAGGAAGAACTTCCCTTTAACAGGAAGAGACCTCCAACAGAACCAGACTCAGGGAGAGGCAGCTATCCATCACAACCAGTTAGGGCATGAGGGGAAAGACAATAAAAAACAAGTCCACAGAGAGCCAAAAACACTATCCTCTTAAAGTCCAATGTAAAATGTCTAACTATGCATCCATCCATCCATATATTTTTTGCCACTTATCTGGGTTTGGGCCGTGGGGGAAGCAGTCTGAGCAGAGACAACCAGACCTCCCTCTCCCTAGCCACTCCTTCAGCTCTTCCAGGGGGACACAAAGGTGTTTCCAAGCCAGCCAACACATGTCTCTACAGCATGTCCTGGGTGTGCCCTGGGTCCTCCTCCCAGTGAGACATGCCCAAAACACCTCACCTAAGAGGCGTTCAGGAGGCTTCCTGCCCAGATGCCCGAATCGCCTCAACTGTCAGCTTTGACTGGGCCATCACAACACCTTGATTCTTTTAGCTACTCTGTTGCAAATTTGCTTTTGTGTTTGGGATCGCTGTCCTGTCACATGACCCAATTTCAGTGAAGCTTTAGCTGTTGGGCAGATGGCCTCACATTTGACTCTAGAATACTCTGGTATACAGAGGAGTTCATGGTTAAGTCGATGGCCGCAAGGTGCCCAGGCCCTGTGGCTGCAACACAAGGCTAAATCATCAACACTTCCAAACAGGACACACTTGTTTAGTTTTTTTAGTTGTACTGTCCTGAATTTTAACATGCTGAGGCCTGTATAGGCTGAGATAAAGCACTTGGATTTTTTGCAGTTTCTCTGAGCATTGCACAGTCTTGCCTTGAGGTGAATTGCCGGGACAGCCACTCCTGGGAATATTTTGGCATTGTGTTAACACACCTTTAATGTTTCTCTTATTTTCTCTGTTATTTCCTTTTTTACAAATCTTTTTATATAAGTGAAAGAAAAAGAAAAATCTAGTCAACTTAATTGCAATATCTGACTCTCTGTTGATGCATGTTTTCTTTCCAATTGTGAAACTGATGCTCGCCCTGAGGACAGAACAGATGAGACACGCTTTCTTCATAACTGAAGGTCAGTTCAGCTCTTTTGATAGCTCTGTTTGTAACAATGATCACTACTGTCTCTGTCAGGCTTTCAGCACCTTCGTAGCTCCAACATGCGCACTTAAAGCAAGTTTCTTAGTTTTATATAGAATACCTAAAATGCAAATCATAATCTTCACAGCTCACATTTCTGCTGCTCTTTCCTGTCCCCTTTCAAAATACTATAACAATTGATATGCTTTCAATGTGATAGCTATTGCTGACAGGACACATTCTGAACCTCCTTCATTTATCGATCACGCTGATAGAAACTCTGCCGTGGAGATTAGGCAGTCTGAGCTGTGCTAACTCACAATATCGAACCGGCGGGTAGTGGAGTTTGTTGGCTTGAAGCTCATAGGGGTTATCTGTGACTCCCTCTAACCAAACATCAAAGCCCTTAATTAATGGGGGGATGAATACACGACGCAGGTTATGACTTCAGCTAATTAGGGAATTGTTAAACAGAGATGGTGCTGGGGAATTCAGCAGGGGCTGCGCATGGAGAATCGATGGTCAATGAGGAGAGGGAGCATGTAGGCAATTTGCCAGTTAATGTGTTCCCAATATCAGAGCACGGAGGCAGAGGGTGGTGTGGAGGAGTGACTGTTTTACATGTATTGACAAAGACTGCAAAGAACGGAGCTTATAGTCGGTTTATTAAAGGTAACGCACAGCACCTTGTAAACTGTGAAGATCTTTTATTATAAGTTGTAAAATAAGCAATCTGAGATACTAAATCAAGTTAATATTGTTGTCCTGGTAGTTGTTTAACATGCCTAGGAGAACATATGGTCCAAGTAAATTGTAGGGGGGAAAGAAAATTGAAGATAAAACAACTGGGTAACAGTTTATTCCCTTGAGCAGAAAGAAAGTGATATATTTTCTTGTCACCAGTTGCTTCTAAACTGAGAAGTCAAGGAGGTTCACAATCACATCCAGGACAAATTAATCTTGTTCAGCAAATGAAAGTGAGTTCAGAAGTATTATGACTACATGGCCAGCAGCAACCACACAGACCCCCAAAACCATGCCTTTCTAATGTGGGAGTCAACCAATGGGACCCCTTCTTCCATGATCCTGGCCAATGAGATCATGATCATCACCATCTAACAATATATAAGTGGCATGCAACATCTCTGGCAAAACCATATTTCAAGCTATCACAGCACTATTAGCAATGCGCCCACAATCTAAGAGAAGAGAAGAGAACCATCAAAAATCTGCCATCTTCATAGGAACAGTGAATAGTGGAAAGTTGCAAATTAACCATCAAGTTACTCTAATCGTCTTGGGGAATCTGGTTATTGCCACCAGGACCCAGTGCAACACCTACGGCACAGCTCTAGTTCCTGACCATCCATAACATAGCTTAAGACGTTATTATGATATAAGTAAACCTCATGAGGGCATTGATGCACAGATGGCAGAGGGACACAAAAACACTCACCTCCTCTGAGGGGGACACAGAGGAGTTTCCGTGTTAGCTGAGAGAGATAATCTCTCCAGCATGTCCTGGGTCTGTCCTGGGGTCTCCTTTTGGTGGGACATGTCCATATCACCTCATCTAGGAGGCACCCAGGAGACGTCCTGGTTAGATTACTGAACCACCTCAACTGGCTCCTTTTGATGCGGAAGAGTAGTGACTCTAGTCTGAGCCCCTGACCCTATCGCTAAATAAGAGTCCAGACACCATTCTGAGGAAACATATTTCCACTGCTTATATTCATGATCTCATTCTTTCAGTCACTACCCACAGGTCATGACAATAGGCGAGTATAGGAACACAGATCAACATGTATGCTTTCACACTCAGCTCTATTTTCATCACGACAGACCGTGCCCACAACACTGTAGATGCCACACCAACCTGTCTGGCAATCTCCTGCTCCACCCTCCCTTCACTCACAAACAAGACCACAACTTACTTAAACTCCTCCACTTAGGGCTGGAACTCGCTCCTGACCTCGAGTGGGCACTCCCCACTTTTCCAGCTGAGAACCATGGCCTCAGATTTGGAGGTACTAATTCTCATCCCAGCTCCTTCCCACTCAGCTGCAAACCATCCCAATTTTGAGCTGGAGGTTATGGCTTGAAGAAGCCAACAGATCGAAATCATCTGCAATGAGCTCAAAAGAATATTGGTCTGCATTGTAATGTTTACTCATTTTATAAGCATTACAATATAAATCAATATTCTCAGGAGTAGCAAGACAACTGTGACCTTAATACTGAACACAGTTTGGGTGAAAACTCACTACATGATCACTTTGTGTAAGTTTCACCTAAATCTAACACATACTCTAGGAGGAGCAGAAATTCTTGTGAAAATGAAAAATAACTCTAAATTGACAATTATGACCTTGAGCTTGAGCACAGTTTGAGTAAAGACCAATTAGGTGATCATTGTGTGGACATTTGATTAAATTCTGACCAATACCGTAGGAGGAACAGCGGTTCTTGTGAAATGTGAACAGACTGACATCGGAAGTCTCACCGTGGCATTACCTGATTGGTCCTTTGGCCAAATGAGCTAAAAAGTATTTACCTTCAGCTGCTTCCTTGTATTCTCACCAAGGAGTTGCCACAGCAGATTATTCCACATTGGTAATTTGGCAAAGGTTTTACTGCAAGACCTTCCTGACACAACCCTCCATGGTGAGGGGGGGCTCGTGTCCCCACCTTGAATGTATAAACCACTGCACACATAAAGTATATATAGTAACTGGATGAAACAATATTATCACACCCTGACTTCAATTTAATATATTAAAAGAATCCTGATCAGTTAAAACAAAATGAATCTCTATATATTACTGGTTGACTCATTTGTTACAGCACACACTGATTTTTCCTGTCATCACGTGATTATTTATTTGATCAGTTTCAGGCGCACTAAAATATAAGAGCAGTGTTGTTTGTTGAACATCATATCAGTTTGAATGGAATTCCCAGGACAGGTTTATGCTACAGGTCAGAGTATTATTCATTTTCACAGTAGGAAACTGTTGTTCATCAGTTTATGCACTATTTTTTATTTACCTAATAGAAATTTTTTTTTTTTACTTTGAAAGTTTAATTTAAAAAGAATGTAGCTGTAAAAACTAACACTTTTTCTTAGTTCCCTATATCAAACTGTATAGGCCTTTCTTGAAAATATGCTCGCAATTTATAACCAAACACCACCTTGTTTTTGGATTTTTTAAAATTTTGATTAAAGTTTCCAGGAAATCAGATGGAACATATGGAATGGAATTTTTTTTTTTTCTTAGGACAGTGGCATTTCCCTTTTGTCTTTTAGATGTGGTCTGTGAAGGAATTGCTTCATGGTCCATGTGAAGAGCAGGAATGATTAAGCAGCTAATACTCAGTCATTGCTCATTCAACTTGTACATGATGTTATTATTGTTTGCAAACAGATTTACTCAAATCCTCAAGACTGCAGATCAAGCAAATTCTCAATCATGCAATTCTCGTCATGTTTAGGTGCGTTTCCACCGCAGGAACCGGTGTCCATATTAAGTTCAGGGGTGATAATTTCAGCCTCAAATAAGTCCCTGCTCAGAATGTTGCCGGTTGGTGAAAGTATATCTGTGTTTTCTGCATTTTTAGAAACCTTGCAAGAACAGACATTTTTTTGTTGTTGTTGTTTGTTTGCAGCAATAACCAGGATAAAGCAGCCAGTAGATAGACAAAGTCCAGGATTTGCTGTCCGTGTTTGCTGAGAATGGGATTCAATGGGAATTTGAGAGCATCAGGCTTTTGATGCATCAGCGGACTAATTTGCTTAATCTTCTCAGGGCTTTGGCCCTGCTGTGGAAACACAACTCACAATGTGTTGGAGGAACATTACAGGACATTACATTACAACTAGCAAACTGATGAAAATTGTTTAAATCATCATAAGCTTCAGAAACCTTCCTAAATGTGGGATGTATGCGAGTGTGGACCCCTTGGTTGACACAGTTATTGCCCCTCTGATAAGTGCTTGAGTGAATTCTTACAGTAATTGAACCACTTGGTGACATCTTATTTGTTCCATTTCCATTTAAGTAGGCCAATAATAATTAGAATCTGGACTTAAGTTGACGATCACAAAGCAAAGACGTGCGGAAAATGGTTGAGAATTCAATTTGCACACGACTGCTCTCTACTAATTAAACTGAGCACTTAACAAGCCGCAGACTGATCCCCTGCGCTCAGAATGGGGTACTCCATTCAAGTCACTGACCAGTGTAAAGATGACCTGGTTCTTCCTGCTAAACACACTGTCTGAATCCTGTCTTTGCATGTTTGTCCAATACTTGCTTTACATTAAGCACAACATATTTAACACCTTAGTACCTGAGTGCAGTCTCAACTTGCTTTATTTGTGACTGTGACAAATGTGAGAGGGTGCTATTGGTCTCATGGAGTAACAGCACCACTGCTGAAATGCTTCTAACATACAGTGGATATAGAAAGTAACAACACATCCCTGTTAAAGCACCATGTTTTTTCTGATGTAAAAAATTAGACCGCAATAATTAATTAAAAGAAGCAACAGATTTGCTTCTTTTTTTAGTTGAGATGTACAGGTTATGGGTCACATTAAAGGTGGAAAAGGTTTTGAAATAACTTATCATGGTCTCACATTTGATTTTTTTGTTGTTTTTTTTTTTTACATCAGAACTCGGTATTAGGACTGTGCAGACGTTCTATATCCATTATAGTTCAATATGGCATGTTTACTGACCCAACTCATGACCAAGAGGAAAGCATGACCTTACACTGTGGGCCTTTTGTGTGGAGGCAAATGCACTACAGGAATGTATAGTGAAGGTTTATTTAGTTTAGCTGCAAATGCATTGCTTTGTGGGTCATACATTCAATTAGATGTGTGTATTTTACTGGATCGTTAACATGCTAATCAAAGACATGGATGTTTAGAAGGATTTATTTTCTCTAGTGCTTAACTGCTTATAAACTGAAAGGCTTACCGAGTCCTTTGTGGGCATCGAGGCTGGTGTACTCAATGGTTCCATTGTGGCCCTTCTTGGGGTTTTCCTTGTATTCTTTGTGGACTCCATCAGGGCAGTATCTGTAGGACAGCCCATAGTCTGCAAGGTAGACCTACAACACACAGTGAGACAGAAACAAGAGCAAAAGAAGGAATTAATCCTGCCTTCTTAAAGACAAAAAAACTGAAGGATATCTACATTCACTGGTCATTTTATAAAGTATACCGTTCAACTGCTGGTTAGCGCAGATATCCAATATTCCAATCCCATGGCAGCAACTAAATGCATTTAGGCATGTAGACATGGTCACAGTAGCCTACTAAGGTTTAAAATGGACATCAGAACGGAGAAAAAAGGTAATTTGAGTGAAAAAGCAAAAAAGAGAAAATATCCAGTGAGCAGCAGTTCTCTAGTTAAATGCCTTGTTGATGCCTTAGGTCGGAGGAGAATGACCAGATTGCTTCAAACTGACGGCAACAGTAACTCAAACAGCCACTTGTTATAACCAAGATATGCAGAAGAGCATCTCTGGATACACAACTCATCAAACTTTTAAGTAGATGGGCTACAGCAGCAGAAGACCACACATGATGGTGGACTTAGACGTTACCCTGGGTTATTTTCTGACCTTCCAGATTATTGTACTTTGAGTGATCTTTATCAATTGACCATTCCTGGGGTGGGTGGCAATGATCTTCAGTTTCTTCCATTTGTACATAGTTAGTCTGTGTACAAATGGAGGTAAAGGTCAAACTCTGAAGAAATGACATTACTACACATTAACATTTTTTCTGAAGTTGTCAGACTTGAATGGATTCCAATTCTCTAAATTAAACAGGGTGCACAACCATCTGTCATACCATTAGCTGAAAAACACGTCATTCTATTCTATTACAGATGTGGCTGAGGTGATAGAATGGGTCACCTTCTAACTGGAAAGATGGTGGTTTGATCCCCAGCTGCTCCAGTCTACCCAATCTACACGCCAAAGTGTCCTTAGGCAAGACACTGAAGCCCAAACTGCTCCCAATGCATCCATAGGAGTGTGAATGTGTGTGCGATAGCTAAATATGCGCTTATAGGTTTAGAATAAAGCGCTGTGTGAATGGTTGAATGAGACTTGTAATAAAGAGCTTTGAGTGCTCAGTTAGAGTAGAAAAAGTGCTATACAAGTACCAGTCCATTTGTCATCTATCTTTACACTGTTAATCTGCGAGGTTTGCTGACTTTTCCTTTGACCACACATATGTAATATTGTGTTATAGGGTGTATAATTTTTTATTAGTTCAACTGGGTTCTCGATACTGTCTTATACATTTTTATTAAAATCCAAAACGTTGTTTGGGGTCATATTTATGCAGAAGTAATTAAAATCACAAAGGATTTAAAAACTTTTTCCATCCTTGCAGCTGTACCAGAACTCTATAGTGGACTGACCTGTTCTGGGTCTCTGTAGCCCAGCATGAGGTTGGCAGCTTTAATGTCTGCATGCACGTACTCATTTTCATGGATGTACTCCAGTGTATCCACCTGGCACAAGCGGCAAAAACACACAAAACAAGAATGACAGTTATTATGAGCAGAAGCAGTAGAAGGCTACGCACTTCAAAAGGAATGCTGTGTTCCTATTATGACAAAGAGGCCTCATTATCTGCTCAAATGTGCCGACCAGGTCCCCTCAGCTTCTTTATACAACCATCAATGAATAGGTAAAGATGTGGTGATTAACTCACCAGTCTTTGACCAAGCTGGAGCACAGTGGCCTTCTTCAGTCGGCCTCCGTTGCACTCACAGACCTTCTGAAGGTCACTGCCCAGTCGGTCCATGGCCATGAAACGATACCTAAGTGAGAGAGAAACAGCCCAAACCCTTTGTCCTTATTCTCATTCAGCCTATCTAATAATTATTCATATCGAGAGTTTTTTGGCCTAAGTGTACGACAAAAACAAAAAGGCCAAAGTAAGAGGTCTTAGTCTGACATAAAGCACCATGAAAATTCAAGTTTTTAAACACTGCAATTAATGGTGGGAACTTCATGAGATATTTTCTGAAAGGAAGTTTTAATTAACAAGTCTTACCAATATTATAGAACAAAAAAGTATCTGAGATACTGATCTTCATCATAAGATTCGCAAACACAAGCTAACACATAGCCAGCAGCGTTCATATAATTATAGACTTCTATAAATGATTAGACTTTAGCAGGAGAAGAGAAAACAAGAACATACAGAAAAACATTTCATGGCTAAAAGCAGACAGTCTATTGAAAATAAGTACTAGAGTGACTTTATGCCTCAAGTCTAAGTCTAGATAGTTCATAGTTGGTCTGAAAGTGAATGAGTCAACAGATAAAAGATCCTCACCTTGAATTCTTACTTGTGGTCAAAACAAACACACAAACGAACCAGCCTTGAAAGTTAGGCTCTTGTCCTAGCTGTGGCTGGAAGGCGACTACCTTGAAACCTGAGTTTAAAGCAGGTAAACAGGCTCGTAGGAGAGCACCATCAACCGCCTTTCAAAATCAGGTTATCTGTTTGTTTTTTACTTTGGTTGCTTCATGCATATATTTCACACCAGAACCCAGGATTTACTTGACGTATGACAAGGCAAATGAATACTTATGTCCACTTTGCTCAAGTGCAGAACAGAAACAAAAGCCAGCTTGGCCTTGTTTCAAAAGCCCAGCAGCTCCTTTCCTTTACGTTCCAAATATTTTCCCCTGAATACAGCGCCTTCCATTTTTAAGACATGCCCAAAGACTCTGCTTTAGAGCCAACTTCACAGAGCAAAATGTTCAAAAGAAATCAAATGTTCCAGTGAGAACGACATGCTACATCTGTATTGTAATGCATCTTCTGGTTAGATTTAGGCTGACGTACAGCAACACACAGTGAAACTGCAGAGTTTTTTCAGTCAGTTATGGACCATTTTTATATGTTAATATTATGTGGTTATAAGTCAGTATGAATGTCATTAGGCATCACTGTTTTTCATGGCTCCTTGCTTTGATGCACTACACATCCTTTATAAAACAAAAAAGAAAAGAAAATACACAGTCGCATATTAACAGGGATTAAATATGGCTGGGTACATACACTGTATGAACAAAGGTATTGGACTACCTACAGGAGCTTTTATGACATGCCATTCTAAATCCATAGGCATTGATATGGAGTTGGTTTCCACTCTTCTGGGAGGCTTTCTACAAGATTTTGGAGTGTGTCTGTGGAAATTTTCGCCCATTCATCCATGAGAGCATTTATGAGGTCTGACACTGATGTTGGATGGGAGGGCCTAGCTCGTAATCTCAGTTCTAGTTCACCTCAAAGGTGTTGGATGGGGCTGAGATCAGGGCTCTGTGTCGGCCAGTCCAGTTCTTCCACACCAAACTCATCCAAAGTGAGTCCCTTTGTGTACCGGCGCACAGTCATGTTGGAACAGAAAAGGGTCTTCCCCAAACTGTTTCCACAAAGTTGGAAGCATAGAATTGTCCTAAATGTCTTGGTAGGCTAAATCATTTGAATTTCCCCTCACTTGCCCAAATGGCCCAAGCCAACAGCAGAAAAACAACCCCACAACATTATCCCTCCAATATCAAACTTTACAGGTGGCATAATGCAGTCCTCCTGGCATTCACCAAACCCAGACTTGACCATCAGACTGCCAGATAGAGTGTGATTTGTCACTCCTTAGAACATATTTCCACTGTTCCACAGTCCAGAGACGGCATGCTTTATACCACTCCATCCAATGATCAGCATTATGATATAAGGCTTTGGTCATGGAAACCATGAAGCTCCAAGTGCAGAGTTTTTGTGACATTATTGCCACAGGAGGTCTGAAACCCTGTAGTTATTGAGTCAACAGAGCACTGGTGACGTTTATGCATTATGCGCCTCAACATTCAGTGACTTCCGCTCTATAACTTCTGCCACTTCACAGCTGAGTTGCCATTTTTCCTAAATGCTTCCACTTTGCAATAATACCACTAACAGTTCACTGTGGACTATCCAGGAGATAAGAAATTTCGCCAACTGATTTGCTGCAATGGTGGCATCCTATTACAGTAGCACAATCACATTAAGTGAGCTTTTGAGAAAGACTCATTCTTTCACAAATGTTTGTAAAGGTAGACTGCATGGGAAGCTGCATAATTTTATACACCTGTGGCAATGGGAAAATAAAAAACCAAAATTCAATGTTTAATAGGTATGGCCCAATACTTTTGTCTATATATTGCAACTGTACAGTACATTTACTATAGTAACTTTAAAATACTAGATGATTTCTTTGTACAGTCATGTTTCCCTTAAAACAGCCCCTCTTTTTTAGTGAGAAGGTGCACAGCCTGACTAAACTGATGGAAAGGCAGGGGGAGAAATTGTTTACAAACTTACATTTTGCTTCATAATGTAAATTGTTCTGATATGCTGCTTAACCAACAGATATGTCCGTTTTCACAAAGTACTCTGCTCGTTACAGTTAGGAGAGCTGTGAAGAGCATCATCATTAACCTCAGTAACGCACTGTTTTTGCTTTAGATTCAACAGCTGCAAAAAGAGTATAATTGATTGTTAGTAAGTCTATATTGTCCATATTTATTAACATTAGTAAGGTACTGTTATTCGATTAGATCTGGTATCTAAAAATAAGGTTCATATCATATCAGATATGTTCATAATATATTAATTAAGGTTTTATTCTTGCTTAATTGCTGTTAAGTGTTGGCGTCAGTGTTCAACATTGCTTAGCTGAGTGTTTTTATTATTACCTATTAACATTTATTCCAAGAACCCTGACATAACGCTTATCATCTTTTTAATCTTCAAAATGGGAACAGATTCGTTGTACAATAATCATCAAACTATGCTGTCTATCAAGTGTTGTGTGCGTCAGTACCTCAGGTCATTATATTCAGCGATTCCTGATCCCCAGTATGTTGGAATGCCCAGGAAGTCCAGCTTCATCCTTCTTTTCCATTCTTGCACTAGAACAGGATTAAGAGAGGAAAAAAAAATCAGACCTCTGGATCAACACACAGTTCCGTTATTACACTCTTAATGTACTAACATAAAGTGTTAGTCTGAAAAAACATCTCCTTGTTGTGCTGACAATGAGTCTGAAGAGAACGGCTGGTAGCCACAAAAACTTTGTTACTTCTTGAAACTATGTTTGACTGATTCTGTGCACCCTCCTAACATTTCACTGAGGAGTCTGAACCAAAAACTAAGCTCTATGAAAAGCAAGCAAATATTTAGCAAAAAAAGTGTCCTTGTAAGTGTAAGAACGTGTGCATACGAAATCAATCTTATTGGGACGGATACACACACACACACAAACACACACACACACACACACACACACACAGTGAAGCCCCAGACAAAGCAGTGGGCCTGGCTCAGGGCTTGATGGCGGCTGGCCTGACTGGCTCTCAACCAGGCTGGCAGGTGGTCAGAGGCTCAGCGGAGGCCCGGGCATCATTGCGTGTGAGTAGCTTCCTCTCCAATTTGAAGGCATTGGAGAGCAAGCACAAGCACGAAGAGTGGGGCCCAACTGCCACTGAGGTGCATGTTTGCTTTGGCTTATTATTAATTACTGTGCGGCACTCAGCAAAGCCCCTGAGTCTGCAGCCACTTCATCAGTCAAATGCTCTCGTGCTCCAGCGAGCTGCCGGGATGCCGGACGGGCGGTGCTACTCACTGCTCTCCGGTTTGGCTGCCCTCTGGTAGAACTTGAGCTCCGAGAACAGGGGGCCATTCTCCTGGTACTCCTGCATGCACAAACACACAGTATTAACTATTGCATTATCACTGCTTAATGCTGCATTGGGCCTAATTGTCTGTGTCTAATTCAAAAAGTTACATTGTGATAAAGATTAGTGTCTCAGCCAATGAGCATCATGCCACTAAGACAAATACAACTGCCTGCATAACCAGTTCCAAAGCTTTGTTTGCTGCTTCTTCTTTCCTTATATATCAGGAGAAATCACTGAAATACCTGGATCAAACATCACATCTGAGCACAGGAAAAAATCTTTTTCATTAAAAATGAACATATCCACCCTTACTGTCCTCATTTTTTCCACCTCCACTGAGACAATAAAAGCTACACAGAACCAGTCAGAGACATACACATGTAGATGGCAGACTGGTCACTGATGTTCATTGGAATCAAGTGTCCACACAGTCACTATATCGTTCAGGGAGAGACAAAACTCCTAATCTGTTTATATCCATGAACGCATTGGATCAGATACAGTGAACATCATCATAACTCACTGCAATTTTGACTAATTTTCTCAAATTTGATTTGTAACAAATATATATGATATATATGAATTTATAAGATTTTTTTAATCATCAAAGCTCAAAGGTTCACGTCTGGTCAACCTTTGACTTGAAGTGAGTCTCTTCTCCTCAGTGCTGTACTCCATGAATGACTTGTAGCCTTTTCATTTGGAACTCCACACACAAAACAAGGCCATCTGAACATCACTATGCAGTAACTTAACTGTTACTGTATTTAGAGCCATGAAACAGATTTAACTCTCACAGATGATTTTGAGCCTTTAGGACTAACACAAGAACACAAACAGCAACACTGCTGACTGAGAAGTACCCAACAACGACAAAAGTAGTGGGCCACAGCTCTTAATCACTGAATTCAGAAGTTTCATTCACAGATATATAAAATCAGACAGCTAGCCATGCAGTCTGCCTGTACAAACATTTGTGAAAGAATAAGTCGCTCTGAAGAGCTCACTGAATTCCAGTGTGGTATTTGAAAAGACTGCCATTCAGATGGAATGGTGTAAAACACACCGCACTGGCCTCTGGAGCAGTGGGAACACAAACGTTTGAATTCACTGTTCTCGATCTGGTCTGATGGACAAGTCTGGGTTTATCGAATGCCAGCAGAGTGTTAGCTTTCTAATTGCTTTGTGCCAACTATGATGTTTGGTGGAGGAGGGTTTTTATCCTGGGTTGGCTTGGGCCCCTTCGTTCAAGTGAAAAGAATTCTTCCATAGAGTTAAGTTACATAAAGGCATGGTTGAAAGAGTTTGGTGTGGAAGAACTGGACTGGCCTTTACAGAGCTCTGACCTCAACCCCCTCCAACAACTTTGAGAGGAACTAGAATGCAGATTATGAGCTAGGGCCTCTCATCAAATATCAGTGTCTGACCTAACAAATGCTCTTCTGGATAAAATTCCCACATGGACAAAAGTTCCTACATGGACTCTTGTCCATGTAGAGTATAACTTTCACGTCTTGATGACACCTGAAAATGTTAATCTTTTTTTCTTCACCTGACATTAAATAGATTAGTTAAAATTTAGTCTCACAACAGTCGCTTAATACTAAGCCTGCTTAAGATAGTATTACTTATTGTAAAAAATTTTAATCAAAGTAAAATATCGTAAAACAACATTTTAACCATTGATTACTTGTAGGGACCTGTTGGCATTTCTATCATTGGACTGTCAGAAAGTATTACACACAGGTCAGAACTCACAATCGGACCCTCAGAGCAAGGTGACAGCAAGAGAGAGACATCTCACAAGCCTGGATACAGCAACTACATGTATAAATCTATGGAAGCAGTAGATTTAATATTACTGCTGTAACAAGAAATAATGCTGAGCCTCTGTTAGGTTCTGAAGGAAGGGGGTGGCATGTTCAATTCATCATGATTTAGATCATGAATGAAAAATATTCGCCACAATTTTGATGCATTTTCACAACATTTGACTTGCAGGACACAGCCTGTTTGGTAGTTTTCCACTTTTGTTGTCCTTTAACTCAAAACTCTCATGATTAAAAATTGTTTGTGGGAGCTGTGTCTATTTGTGGTTAGCTCCTAACACTATTTCAGAAATGGACATGTGACCCCCTCTCATACACAGCGTTGTGTTGTGCGAATGGGATGTAATCTTAAGTTATTTGTTTAAAATAAAACAATTATTTGTGATGGACCATTTTCCGACTGGAAGCACAGACTTCCTAAACTCTTGTTGTCATTCTGAGTTTGCTCTGCATCCAGCAGAGATTCCAGGATGTTACTCCTTCCAGCCAAGGCACAGTCCAGCTCATAAGCCCTTTAAAACCAAAATGTGTCAATATTTAAGCTCTGACTTTGGTTGAGATTCAGCTGAAATTACTGTGCGTTTTTTTGGATGAAGCATAGACAATAGGCATTAATTTGGCATCTCTGGTTCCTGTCTCAAGGTTTCAAAGCATCTTGGGGACACTGATTCAAGTCAAAAGCATTTGTGCTTGCAAGTAAACAAAGAGATGTGGCTTGTGGTCTGTGTATTGTTTTGGTGTCTTTATTACTGTGATAAACACATAGAGATGCTGTCAGGAGAGTTTTGTTCCCATCACTATAGCCCAATCACTTGCACAAAGAGGCACATGTCAAGGCATGACAACTTCACAGCAGTGCAGTCTCGTTCTATTCACTATTTCCTATTTACATATACTGTACAAGGCCATCTCAAACCTGGGTCATTCCAAGAAAAATGACTGAAAACCTCCCACCTGCCAACGAGATCAACTGTAGTACTGTATGAGGAAGTCAGGAGTGGCAGAGAAGTCTGTGAAGGTGGTGCAGCACATGTAGGAGTGACAGATGGGTTGAAGGTGGGGGTGGGATTACATTAGGGATCGGCTCTGAGCCACTGTTTGCAGTGGTGATGGACAAGTTGACAGATGAAGTCAGACGGAAGTCTGTGGACTATGATGTTTGCAGCCTACACTGCGATCTGTAGTGAGAGCAGGGAGGAGGTGGAAGGGAACCTGGAGAGGTGGAGGTATGCACTGGAGAGAAGAGGAATCAAAGTCTGTAGAAGCAAGACAGAGTACTTGTGTGTGAATGAGCGGGAGGCAGGTGGAATGGTGAAGACGCAAGCAGCTAGTAAGGGTGGATGATTTTAAAAACCTGGGGTCAAACATCCAAAGCAATGAACAGAGCACAAGAGAGGGGAAGAAGAGAGTGCAGGCAGGGTGGAGTGGGTGGAGACGAGTGTCAGGGGTGCTTTGTGACAGAAGGATAGCAGCAAGAGTGAAAGGGAAGGTTTAAAAAATGGTACAGAGAGTGGAAGATGCTGAGATTTTTGCTGGGAATGGCTAAGATGGACAGGAAATGAGTACATTAGTATCGGTTTGGAGACAAGGTTGAGATTATTTGGAGATGTTCAGAGGAGTGATAGTGGATATATTGGGCAAAGGATGGTGAAGCTGCCAGGCAGGAGAAGAGGAAGACCATAGAGAGGGTTCACAGATGTAGTGAATGCAGAAGGTGGGTGTCAGAGAAGTGGACACAAGGAACAGGGTGAGGTGGCGTGTTAGGAGGCAGAGAGAGAGAAGGAAAAGTAGGAGGGTGGAGGTGAGAGTAGGGCTTTAAATGTAGGGACTATGACTGGTAAAGGGAGAGAGCTGGCTGATACGATGGAGAGAAGGAAGGTAGATATATTGTGTGTGCAAGAAACCAGGTGGAGGGGAAGCAAGGCCAGAAACATCAGAGGTGGATTCAAACTGTTCTACTATGGTGTAGGTAGGAGGAGAAATGGAGTAGGGGTCATCTTGAAGGAAGAGTATGTGAAGAGTGTTCTGGAGGTGAAGAGAGTGTCAGACAGAATGATGACTTTGAAGCTGGAAACTGAAGGTGTGATGCTGAATGTTGTTAGTGCATATGCCCCACAAGTTGGATGCCAGTTAGAAGAGACACCCTGAAAATCAAAAAGACAAAATAATGCAGCAGGCTAGTTCTTACTTCAGCTGCTCCTTTGCATTTTCCCCAAGGGGTCGCCTTAGCGGATTAATCCGCATTGGTACTTGGCAAAGTTTTGACACTGGATGCCTTTCCTGATGCAACTTGTCATGGTGAGAGAGACTTGTGTCCCCACCTGGAATGGAACCAGGGACCTTTCACTTGTAAGGCAAATGCGCGGTCCACTATGCTGCGGGGGACACCATGTGAAAGGCTAGTTCATTTTGCCAAAATTTCATTGCAGCAATTCAAAATGGTACTCGGCAGTTTGTATGGCCCCCCCATGTGTTTGCAAGCATGCCTGACAACATCAGGGCATGCTCCTAATGAGACGACGGATGGTGTCCGACGGGATCTTCACCCAGATTTGGACCAGGGCATCACTGAGCTCCTGGACAGTCTGAGGTGCAACCTGGTGGCGTCGAAAGAACCAAAACGTAATGTCCCAGAGCTGTTCAATTGGAAAATGAGCACGGGGCCAGTCAATGGTATCATATCCTTCATCCTCCAGGAACTACTTGCATACTCTTGCCACATGAGGCTGGGTGTTTTTCTGTACCAGGAGGAACCCGCGACCCACTGCACCAGCATAGGGTCTGACAATGGGTCCAAGAATTTCATCCCTAATAGCAGTCAGGGTGCTGTTGCCTAGCCTGTAGAGGTCTGTGCATCTCCCCATGACCATAACCAACCAATTCTGGTATTCTTTGGCAAATGCCAGTCGAGCTGTGTCGGGCAGTGAGCACGGGGCCCACTAGAAGACGCCGGGCCCTCATTCCTCTCTCATGAAGTCTGTTTCTGATTGTTTGGTCAGAGACATTCGCACCAGTGTCCCGCTGGCGATCATTTTGTAGGACTCTGGCTGTGCTCATCCTGTTCCTCCTTGCACAAAGGAGCAGATATCGGTCCTGCTGATGGGTTAAAGACCTCCTACAGCCCTGTCCAACTTTCCTAGAGTAACTGCCTGTCTCCTGGAATCTCCTCTACAGTATGCTCTCGAGACCGTGCTGGGAGACACAGCCAACCTTCTGGCAATGGCTCGTATGGATGTGCCGCCACGGAGGAGTTTGACTACCTGTGCGAACTCTGCACGGTCCGGGTATTGCCTCATGCTACCAGTAGTGACACTGACCCTGGCCAAATGCAAAACTAGTGAAAAAACAGTCAGAAAAGGTGAGGAGGAAAAAATGTCTGTGGCCTCCCCTTGTAAAACCATTCCTGGTTTGGGAGTTGTCTCATTGTTGGCCCTCTGGCGCACCTGGAACTGATTAACAACCCCTCTGCTACTTAAATGACCACATCAATATCCCAGAAGTTAAACTGATCTGATGCTATACTCTGATTAAAAAGTGCCCCTTTCATTTTCTTTTTAGCAGTGTAGTTCAGTCACACTGTTTTTAAATTGATCTAACTGACATCTGCTGCACTTTTCATTTATATTGAATGGCTGGAGCTCAGGGGATAGAGCAGGTTGCCTTCCAATTGGAAGGTTGGTGATTCAGTCTCTGGATTCTCCAGTCCACATGCCAGAGTGTCCTTGGGCGGGGTGCTTAACCCCAGATTGCTCCCATTGCATTCACTGTGGTGTTTGTGACAGCTAAATATGCTTAGGGGCATAGACAAAAGCGCTTATAGTAAAAAGCACTTTGGGTGCTCAGTTAGACGTAGAAAAGGGCCGTATAAGTAAGTGTCTGTGTTACGCTGTACTCTAGTTACAGTCCACTTTCACTTTGTGTCCAACCTTTCGGAGCAGAGGAGAAATGTTGTGTTTTTATTAAGGAATCCCAAGGTTAAAATGTTTATTATGACATAAAAAGTCAGTTGGCTAATCCATCAAAATATGCACGCTCAGTCTTGATAAAATAAAAAGATGTTTCTTCATTTCCATATTTTTACATATGCGTCATCGCAGAGCGAGCAGTTTAATGTTTGTAGCAGCCATTTGTCTTTGTAGGTTTTACCCCATCAGTGGGTGTGATGACAAAAGATGGGGAACTTGGATCCGAGCCAGAATGGTAGAAGTTGAGCTTCAAACATGATTACTACTCCTCCATTCCCTCCCTCCCTCCTCACCAGTCTCCCTCCCCCCTCCTTGATTAGAATGTGAAGCACTTTATATTGTACATGCTTCTGGGGCCACGGTTGCCATGTACCGGTTTATCCAAGAGGAAGAATAGCTGGGGGACAGGATTTAGCCGGCCAGCACAGTGCGCTGTCTTTCGCCACACGGGTCATTGCTCTGGACATTTACTGGATGGCAGGGCTCTGGAAAACTGCCACAAAGAAGCGAAGCAGCAGAAGGTACATACATCAGGTCTGAATGCCTTCTTTTTTAAATTCCCTACTCTGGCTGCACAAAGTATTGCTGCAAATACAGCAGGGGAGAACATACAGTCCTCAGAGGACAACTTGTTATAAAAATGGGCTTTAAAAATTGCTTTTCTTTGGTTTTGATTCAGTTAAATTCCAGTGGGTTATTTAGAAAAGATAAATGTTCTTTGTTTTTGTTAATGTCTCATCTAAAATCAATTTTTGCCTTGGCAGTTTTTGTTTTATAATGCATTTTGTAAAGACCCCAGAATGTGATCAAATTATGAAGACAACACAACCAAACCATAGTGGATGGTGACTTAGTGCTGAATGCTTCAGTTCTTAGGCGCGGTATTGGTCTTTGGACGTGATAAAGTATCAGCTGTGGGCATTAATCTACCAACCTGGCCTGATTTACACATGCTGTGAGTCATCTGTCCAAGCAAACACACATTCATCCACCGGCCTGAACATCTGCCCTAAGATGCTGCACACAAAACTCCAGCTACATTTTAGGAATGAGCTTATTGTGTTATTAGCAATGGTAGCATGAAAAGACATTGTGATCTTCTAGTGAGAGTAGGGAGGAGGTGGAAGAGAGCCTTGAGAGGTGGAGGTATGCACTGGAGAGAAGAGGAATGAAACAAGACAGAGTACATGTGTGTGAATGAGAGGGAGGCAGGTGGAATGGTGAAGATGCAAGGAGTAGAGGTGGTGAAGGTGGATGAGTTTAAATACTTGGGATCAACCATCCAAAGCAACGGACAGAGCACAAGAGAGGTGAAGAAGAGAGTGTGGGCAGGGTGGAGTGGGTGGAGATGAGTGTCAGGGGTGCTTTGTGACAGAAGGATAGCAGCAAGAGTGAAAGGGAAGGTTTACAAGACGGTAGTGAGAC
>VUQH01022441.1:60521-94375 GCA_015106775.1 Etroplus canarensis | reverse complement strand
TTGCTGTCAATAGTTAACCTGTTTTTTTCTCCTTGGCTCTCTATGTCACTGAGTGTGTGTGTGTGTGTGTGTGTGTGTGTGTGTGTGTGTGTGTGTGTGTGTGTGTGTGTGTGTGTGTGTGTCTCGCTATACTTGGGAAGAGATAAAAGGTGCAGAACAGTTGGCAGAGAATTTCACATTCCAGGAACTGTGAGATGAATAATGAAATTCCTGCACGGAGGACACACACGCACAGTGTCTGTATGAGCTCTGAGGGGGGTGGTGAGTGTGTGCTGTATACGATGAGAGACACAGATGGTTTTAGTTATGGGTTTGTTTCACCCATCTTTACTCCCCACACCCAAACCCTTAGATCTTCCTCACACCACTTTTTGTGTGTGTGTGTGTTTGTGTGTGTGTGTGTGTGTGTCTAAATGGATTGTCACAGGCAGTAACCTCTGAGTGACCCTGTGGCAAAGCCTGTTGGGTAGCAGCCTAACCCAAGAGAAAGCTGCAGATAATAAAAAACAGGACAGAAAGACATTTAACTTGGTAATAACAAATCTAAATATATGATCATTTAGCACATTAAGAACACTTACAAGACAGAAATCACACAGCAGGTCTTGTAGATTAAAATTTAGCTGCAAGACTAGACGGTTACATCTGGAAAAAAACAGGTGGGAAAAGTTTTTCTGGTCTTACAGCTGATGGTTATAAGGTCTGATATGCAGTCTGCCATATTTCAGAACCTAGTTGGCTGAGAAGACCGTTTAAAATCAACTGTATAATTCCATGACTGCATGGTTGTCACTCTCCTGTAAACGTAACTCTTTGCAGATTCAAGGTCTTCATGTAAACAGCAAGGAGCGAATCCCTTTTTAGGTCAGTGAAACCTTTATTCCTGCCCCAAAACCCCCCAAAACAAAACAAAATAAACCAAAGATATTAATGGATTCTGATGGATCTGTGACATTTGTGATGCTCTCCACGGCTATTCATGGTAATATTATACACATTACCTTGAGCATCAGCTCTAGTTAGCCCAGGAATACATGCTGTCTAGATAACCCCAAACCTCCACTTACCACCACTAAAATTATGTGGAAAAAGATAAGTGTACAATGACAGTGTACAACCTTGAAAGGAACATGATACTGATGTGAGCTATGTGCTGGCTTGGAGAGCAGGATAATCTACATTACAAAGTGCTCCAAAAAGTACAGGGATAGAGGGAGAGACAGAAGAAGAGCACCAAAAAAAAGATGGATTAAGTGAGAGCAGGAGGAAGAGATGTGGAAAAAGAGACAGTGGGAGAAAGAAATACACACAGGGGGGAAAAGCTGCAGTTGAACATTCCTGGACCTGCTGAGCTCTGATGAGAGATCTGAAGCCTTGCCTGAGACAGGTCATTTCCACACACACTCAAGCCAGTAACCACAGCATGCTGCGACACATCCCAGTCGACACACAGAGGTGCATGCCAGTGTTTTGACTCCTCCTGCTGTCTGCTCACATGATAAACAACAGCTTATTTACAATCTCTACGGAACAGTCCAAAACGCTGTGTGATGATACACTTAACTGCCACTTTATTAGGCAGAACAAGGAACCAATCCTACATTCATGAATGTTACAATGTTCAGGTTTTTGTTGTTTGAAACTGTTACACCAAGTGTGGCATTATACTTAAAGCGTTTTTCTGATGATTTTCAGGTAGACCCTCGATCATTTATTTTCCCCAGCCAGGGTGTCAGTCAGGTGCTGTGTTTGTGATGCTCTCTACCTTAGGCTTGTACGCAGTCGTAAGCATGGACATCTCAACATTTTGTCCCCGGACCGGTTTGGGCTGGCGGGCCACCGGAGGCCGGGAAGATTTCTGGTTGTTGCGGCACACACAAATGAAGAAGAAGAGCAAAGCGATGGCTAAGGGGATTACCACACTGGGAACCAGGATGTACAATATCTCCATGTTACCTCCACCAGACTTGTCCTTATGTTCTGTACAGATACATTGAGAAAGAAGAATTATATCATAGTAGTGCAATTTTACCAAAGTTCATACCATCAGTGTGGCTAAAGGTCTAGTAACAATCAAAGAAACCAAGCCAACCATATGGATGTGTGTTAAAAGTACATCACTCCAAACTCTGACTTAAACTTGTATCTCACCACAGATAGGTATGTCGCAGAGCTCCATTCGGACCCCCTCATCCAGTGTGAAGCACCAAGGAGCCTCGTGTTTGTTCCCTGGGTTGCGGCAGTATGAGTGCCCCCCGTTCAACTCTGGGTAGCGCACAGCTTGGTAGGTGTGGCTGTGAGGATACTGGGAGTTCCACGGCTGACACTGGCGACCTGACTTGGTCATACTGACTGTCCCTCTGTAGTCTGCCCCGCTGTTGTTGTAACACTTGTGATCTGGTGGAACATCACACAGACAAAGTTACTGGCCACCAGAGTATCATTTGGCAGTTTAAGACCCAGACATTTCCCCTCAGGGCTTAAAAAGGGAGTGAATAAAGTATAAAGTATTCTGAATTTAGGCATTTATGAGATGAAAAACAAGATAATATTACTCAGTGTAAATAACAAACAAATCCATCATGTCCGCTTTATAAGATGATAATGTGTCAGTATTGTGTTTACAGCTGAAGTGGTAAAAAATATAATATCATCAGAGTTTAACTGTAATATTTCGGATGTGAGATGGTCTTGAACTAAAATAAAAACACTCCAGAGGAAAATAAAAAGTTACTTTGCATGGATGAATAAGAGGACATGTCTTACTCTTGTTGATGGGCTCTGCCATGGGGATCCCAATCCTCAGACAGTTTGAAGCCTGGGGGCTTTCAGAGGGAGCCAAGTCATCACAGTTTGGCAGTTTCAGTCTCTTCAGAATAATCGGGTTTGAGCGGGCAATGATGTACTCGGTCTTACACAAGTCGTTCTCTAGGATTTCACATTCGTCCTTGCAGAGGTCCCGAGGTTTGTCGGTCCCTGAGCTGCGGTCACATGTTGGGAAGGCAAAGTGGCAGAGGGAAGGGATGGCAAACTGGGAGCAACGATCAGACAAATGGTTGGATGTACCAATCATGGTGAAAGCCGCTGGGAACAAGGGAAGAAAAGGAATCATTGACTTTTGGTTTCTTATATAAGTTTTTTTTAAAAAAACAGTACAAAATTACCATCTGGTTGTTGAAGCATTGCGAAGACTGAAGGATAACAATTTTTTGTACTAAAAAATGATAAATATGCAACATTAACATTGATGCACATCAAAAAGTGAAACTTATGGCTGCAGTTTCAAACACATGACTCACAGTGACACTGGTCACTTATTGGAAACACATGCATTTCTGTGGCTGTCATTATCAGTAAGGCAGCTATGATGAAGAAGAGGACAAGATATAAAAAGTAGATAACTGAACTTGGCAACAATCCAAATGTTTCTACAGCACATGTTGCTTGAATAAAATGAACATAAAGATCAGTAAAGGTGACATTAAATTCAAGATGCTGAATTTGGACGCTGTGATTCTGTGATTTACAGTCCTACCACTGGCCTATAATGACTCTGTGGCACCATAAATCTTAATTATCACTTCTCCTTGATGTTTCAGATTAGAGTCTGGATTCATGGGCTGCTTTGTCCCTGAGCTGTTCAGGAGGAAAGCTGACAGCTGCACGGATGTAATCAATAATGACCTTTGAGGATGAACGCATGCATACACGTAAAACAAAAGCACACAAGCTGAGACGCAGACATTTAGAACAGTATGAAACAGTATGTTGGCCACATGTGCTCCATACTGAGCGGTGAACTTCCTTTGAACTCTCTAAGTGATGCTCTGCTTTCTTCAGGGTGGATATTAATTAAGGATTACCTCCTGAAAAACCCTAATTCACAGACGGTCTTCACTGATTTGGGATATGCAGAAAAGAAGTTTCACAAAGATACTCAATCAGCATAAAATCACATGTGTGAGTAAAGACTGAACTGGTGAAGCCACCTGAAGAAAGTATGCAGTCAGAAGAAAAGCTCCTCAATAGTTCTAAAACAATAATTTTAGGCTGCGTAGACATATGATTTTTACTGTTTAGGAGTATATACTTATAAAAAGGACAGAAATAATGTTGCAGTTTAAAGTTGCACCATCATCAGGGACAATAGGGGTACCAGCAAACAACAGCTTATAAATCAAGAGTGCCAGGTGATCCTTTAGTCTTTTAACTTTTATTTCAAATATCAAATCTCCAAGAACCAAATGAGTAAGGGTGTTTCCTTTGATGATGATTAATGCTTGTACTCTTCCGTGTGTTTACTTTTAATCAAATTAAGCCTGTGAGGAATAAATCTGCCTAACTTAGAAAAAGCAGAATCTGTTTAATAAATGAACAAAAAAATTCCACTGTGCTATGAAAGAAAATGTTTGTCATGAATAAATATGCCATCTATGATGGATGTGAAAGTACACTTACACTAATCTCAAGATATCAAATAGATCTGATCTGGCTGAAAGGAGGTTAAAACCGTTTAGACACATGGCATTTCTCTCACCTGTGATCTGGGTCTCGATCTCACCCTGCATCTGCAGCGAGTCCACAAAAATGCTGCGGTTACCGATAAAACGAGCACAGGCTATGCCTCTGTATGGCTGGCAGAATCCATCTTCACCAGGAACTGGACTGAAAAGACAGAGTAGAGAGAAAAGCCATTTAAAACTGGTCTGAACATTTCTATTTCAGCACCGCTTATTCTACTGTGCAACACTTGCACAGAAAAACCACTAGAGGTCAGGATATGTTTGAATATCCCAACTATAAGTAGTTGCAGTTCTGTGGAGGGAAAGGCTGCTCCTTGTTGTTGGCCCAAGATGAGTCACACTCAAAGCATATACGGTATCTAACACACAGGCACACACATCACAGTTAACAGCAAACCGCATTAAGAATTAATATTTCGTGCCTGACTTTACTCCTGTTGCGTCAAAGAGCAGTCACTCTGAGCTGTAATTTAAAACATATGCAGAGAAAGAGAGCAATCTATTTTTTTTTACAACTCAGTTCAGTGACTCTCTTTTTGGTATGGGCATTTTATTTTACCATACTCTGTTTAACCCACTCATCACTATTCTCCTCCCTTTATGCCTCAGTCTCTCACCTTTCTTATTCTCCATATATACATTAGGTGCACACACAAACCACATGCTCACTAGCAGGCCATTCGCTCAGTGTGAGATCACTCTGTCATCTGCTTTAAGTCGTACCATATGGGAACGTTAAGACCAAGCACAACCACAATATATAGTATAGGGGAGTACAAGATGCCACTGAACTATATCCTCATGGTTCAGACCCGCTGCTTGAGTAATGGTGAACAGAAGCACCCTCTTTGAAAGCAGCCACACTGTGAAATTTTGGAAAACTGATAATACATTAACCTCTGAAGTGCACAGATGCAGCCTACAGCTGTGATCAACTGAGCAATGATTACAAAAAGAGTCAAATATTCTGACCCTGATAGGTCTTTAAAAAAAAGCAAGAAAAACCTTTGAATGTGATTGATGATTAACATCTTTGTTTAGCAACTAAGTGCAAATTTAATAACTTTATTAGTGCTTTACGTTAATGCTACCTTATTTAAGAGAGTTTGGTAGTTTACAAGAGCCGTAACAGAGTGTGAATAACACCAATTACTCCATAAATGTAAAACGGCACTAAAATGCTTTAAAGGTGCAGCCGACAGGAAATCATGCACAAATACATGAATGCTTATGTGAAAAACATAAAAAAAAGACATCACACACACACTCCACATCCCAGTATGGTGTGAGTATGAGGTCATTAGGTTCCCTTTTTCTGCGGAGTGTTAAGTGACTGAAGGGCCAAGGTCAGTTCCCCCTTCCCCTGTCTGTACAGATCTAAATGGACTTTCCAGACATGGACACACATGCACACACAGGACTGCCAGGCAATGGTCTCCATACTGCCAATTCCACAGAGATATGGTAACTTCACAATTTAATGCAGGTTTAAGCAGATTTTATCCTTAGAGTATGTAATTTCCTACTAAAATATGCAGTAATAATGAGTTCATGTTGCGGTGTGCCTGCAGAAGGCTTAGCACCCCTTCAAAAAAGCCGCAAACTCACAAACTGATACGTCTTCAGAAGAGCTGCCTATGCTTAGGTGAAAGTGCCTGGGAAAAGGAGCGTCTTTAATAAAAAGAAGCTACCACTATGATAACTGAGTAAGTTGAGAGACTTATGATTGGTTAGGTCATTACCATTTTGAATGTATTGAAGCAGCATATGAAAAGCCAGCTACAGCATGAGAAAACACACGCAAGCAGGATAAAGAGTGGGGGCTGGAGTGTGTCCAGGCAGCCCAGAGGTTAGTTTGGTTTGTGCGTCACAGAGAACGGTGGACACAAACATCCACACTCGCATGAAGCCACACACAGACAAGTAAATGACAAGGGAGAGGAGACGATCCACCACAATGCAGCCATATCCCCGTGGGCAAATTATAACTGCTGCAAGTCAGATCGCCCTAAACCAAAGCAGCTCAGCTCAAATCACAAATCGCCCCTCAACTGTGCTTTCTATGTTTTAATTTCTTCTACTCTTCCAAATCATCTTATATTCCAGGCCATGTCTGAGTGGCTGATTAAAGTGTCTCTCCTCTAGTAGTGTAGAAATGAATTATAACTTGTTCAAAGAGAGAAATTGGTAGGAAAGACACATCTACAAAAACCTAATCACTGTGAGACATCTGAGGTTTTCCGAAAATCTTTCTTGTGTTTTGCATCCATTTATTTCTGTGTGTGTGTGAGTGTAAGCTATCCCAGCAGGGAGAGCCAAGTGCGGTTGCTATTTGTGTAAACAGTGGATAGCTGTTCAGGCCTTTGATTTTACACACCAACGCCACGGGCCCTCTGTATAATGTTTTATAACAGTTAATTACAAAGAAAGGCTTTTCCCTCCGAGACTCGATCTATAATCCAGATGTAAACAGAAAGACTAGCCTCACCACAGAACCTAAACAAGGTATTGAAGACATTGATGCATTGTCCAATTACATTTTTTCCCAACCTCATTATTTATTCAGGGAAGAGCTTGCTGAGCAGAATGTTCTTTTTCCAGCACCACCCAGGTTCCCATCCATATGGTTACATACAGTACCTTACACCTGGGTGGTAAATGTTAGCTGTTCAGGGATGTTTGGCTCTGCACATATGTGCTGCTGTTTTACAGCTAATTTAAATAAGCAAGCCAAATTTTAAAGTCTAGAAAAGGTGTGGAGTTCAACTTTAAATTCAGAAGATGTGTGACTTATTCATTTATTTACAGAAATATCGAAATGGATATCAACGGTAGACCTCAAAATATTTCATTCGAGGCACACAAAGCTTTAAGAGGAAAATGTCGAAAAGGATTAAAATTTGACACATAAATGAATAGAAAAGCAGCTAATAATCATAACCACAAGAACAAAACTGGTGGTATAATCCATGCCCAGCATTTTGACACAGTTATAAAAACCAAGCTACCTGAATGTTATTTGTCTTGGTTTAGTATCTTAGCGTGCTTACATTTGATGGTATGCTGACAAATAAGAGACATCTGATGATGTGGCTCGATGAAACCAGATTTCATGTTTCATGTTGTCCAGATATCTCACTCAGAAACACAAATGTAAATCCACATGGTGGTGCTAGGGGATTGTCAGTACTAAATCCAGCATCTGCATACAGCTGCATGGTAATCCATCTAATAGCTGTTGAGATATTTCAGTTTGGACCAAGGTGGTGAACCATCCTTCAGAGTGACAGGGCCAGCCCTGGACTCCTTCTGCTAAACTAAAATTAGGACTATATCAGAGGGCGCTAATAACTCTCTTAGAAACACGATCAAGTATATATCTTGTTTTAGGAAACTATGATTAAAAAAATACAGTTGTGTAAACATTAACAGTGTATGCAGATACACTACATGGACAAAAGTATTCGACCATCTTATTCATCAGTGAATTCAGGTGTTTCATTCAGTCTCATTGCCACAGGTGCATAAAATCAAGCAACTCGCCATGCAGTCTGCCTGGGTCATTGTAAAGAGGTCACTATATTCCAGTGGTACAGTAAGAGGATGCCACCATTGCAAGAAGTCCGTTTGTGACATTTCTTCCCTATTAGATATTCCTCAATCAGCTGTAAGTGGTATTAATGCAAAGTGGAAGCATTTAGGAACCACAGCAACTCAGCTACGGTGTGGAAGACCATATAATGTTACAGAGCAGGATCGCAGGTTCAGTAGTGGGTGCAATAACTGAAGAGCAAAGCTCCTCTGGCAATACTCCTCTGGCATTAACATCATTACATCATCTGCTTCATGGCATGGATTTCAATGGCTGAGTAGCTGCATGCAAACCTTACATTACTAAGCACCAAGCATCAGAGTGATTGAGTGGTGCAAACCTCTCTACCATTGGACTCTGGAGCAGTGGAAATGTGTTCTGCCCTGTGACAAATCTATATCTGGCAGTCTGATGGATGAGTCTGGGTTTGGCGAATGCCAAGAGAACACTACCTGCCTGATTGCACTGTGCCAACTGTAAAATTCGCTATGGGGTTGTTTCTCTGGGGCTGGCCTGGGCCCCCTAGTTATAGTGAAGGAAGATCTTAATGCTTCAGGTACCAAGACACTTTGGACAATTCTGTGCTTCCAAATTTGAGGGAACAGTTTGGGGAAGGCCCTTTTCTGTTCTAGAATGACTGTATCCCAGTGGACAAAGCAAGGTCCATAAAGACATGGCTGGGTGAGTTTGGTGTGGAAGAACTTGACTGGCTCTCACAGAGCCCTGATCTCAACCCTATCAAACACCTTCGGTATGAACTAGAACAGAAATTGTGAGCCATGTCCTCTCATCCAACATCAGTGTTTGAACTCACAAATATAAATGGGCAAAAACAACAAAAAATTCCAAACATACACACACACACACACACACACACACACACACACACACACACACACACTCACATGGACAAAGAAACCTATAAACCACAAAGTTATTATAGGATGGAGCGGGCTCTTTTTGGGGTCTTTTGACTGATCCCTTCGCTAATTCAGCGTAGGATGCATCAGCACAATGACACAGGCACATCTATGAGCCATGAGTCAAGGGTTGTGGTTTATGATAAAAACATTAACAGGAAAGGGAGGGTTTTGGAATGTTAGTGATACAAAAATCGATGAGTCAACTCCACACATATTTAAAAAATTGTTCAATATGGCAAAACAACTGGATTCTTTTAACACGCATTAATCAAAATGTCCACAGATCCCGCAAACTCTCCCATTTCAATTTTCAACATGAAACTCTCTCCTGCAGAGATGACTTACCATCACTGTTATCTGCTTCAATTTTTCCACAAAGATTTCCTTTTATCACTGAGACACAGAGCAGTAAAGATAACTGCCAGAAAAAAGTGAAATTAAGGAATCTACTGTAGTATCATTTTTTTAAACTGATAATACAATGCCACAGCATTGGCCTTTTGGCAAATAAAATTAATGAGATTTACAAGCATGCAGGTGAGTTTAAATATACAAAGGACACAAAATATTTTAATCAAGAAACTCAAAAAAGCAACTACTGTATGTTAAGCATGGAAATATTCCTTAAACATCTATAAACACAGCTTAAAAAGTGTGTGACATTACTTTATTTCAGAATATGGTAAGCAGCCTAATCTGATTCTCATTTGAAGACTACACTTGTTCAAGAATCCACGGGCTGTGATGATGGGTTTGTGATGAGATTACGGGTTAAAGGGATGTGAAACTCAACACTCTTTGTTGGAGGGAATATAGACAGGAAGGGATTTGAGGACGATGAAGCAAAGGGAGGAATCCTGATGACATTTTAGATTTCAGGGTTTTGCTTCCAGGAGCTGCTCTGGGTGCTGAGTGAAGAGATGAGCTGCTGGCAGCATGAGGTCACAGCTGTTGTTTTCTGATTAGGGATGCCTCTAAACTTGTTTTTATTTAATGACTCTCCTACTGGTTTGACAATGATAATAAATGCTTTAGCAAAATCAGGAAGTGCATCTTGGCCAAAAATGTTTTTGCTCTCAAACTCCAAATTTAGATGGGGAATGGACCCTGTTGTAATTAGGACATTACATACACTTCATTCATTTTATTTCAGAAAACATATTTAGTTGTCTTTATGTTATTCTGAAAAAAATAATGAAAGCATAATGCAATGATATTCTATAAAGTGACAAAAGAACACTGACAACATAACAAGTGTTGCGAGTGAGACAAGGTGCCTAGTTGGAGAAGCTATACACATCTCATGAGTTGGATTTAAATATAATCTAAAGATTGCTCAATTACAAGAATACTACGGACTGTGAATGTATGAGTTTGTGTGTGTTAGATGGTCTGTTTGCAAAAAATGGAAGAGGCCCAAGCAACAAATAAATGGGCACTTGTGGGTGTGGAAAGAAAGAGGATGAATAGAAGACAGTGCAGGAAAACAAAGGAAAAAGCAAGAAAACAAAATCCGTTTCATCATTATTCCATGGGTCTATAGTTAAGAAAGGTACCACAGAATAAGTACTCAAACCAGAATTTTGGGTTCTTATAAAAGTCTAATTTTTTCAGATTTATCTGTGCAATGGTGAAATACACACTCATTTGCAACAACCCACAGTAACTGCAGGGTAGTCATTTACATGCTGGTCTGGCTGCATTAGTGTGAACTCATTGACAGTGCAATTCCATTATCATAAGAGAGCTGCCTATGCGGTTGCAATGTATAATAATCTCTCACTAAGAGAGAGCCAAAATGGCCACCAGAGGCTGGGGTTGACTGGAATCTATGGCTGCCAGTGGCCCGTGACCACAATGGGAATGAACAGCAAGTGAGGGCAACTGAAGCACTGCATTAGGATACAACGGAGAAACAGAAGGCCCTCTGGGTCCTCATGTTACTACTGCTCACTGACAACAACAATAGAGGCTTCTGTCAGAGAGAGTAAATCCTAGGGAGTACTAAGAGAAGAAGGATGTAAGAATAGACATAAGGGATTCACTTGAGGCCATGTGGTTTTATATCACTAAAAAAAAAGAGAAAATGGGGACAGTGCTCTGAAAAGGAAAGCTTTAAAAATCATTGTCTTTTTTTTCTGATTAGCACCAAAAATCATTGGTAATATGGTCAAAATGGTCTAAATGTCCAGTCTGCTTAAGATATCTACCACCATGACAGTTTATTAGGTGCCAAAACCAAGAACAAAGTTTAATAATACAATGAGGAAGAACATTTTTCTTATGTGGTTTTGTATCACAGTATTATTACAAACAGTAATGGGGTAAACAGTACAAATGTGGTATTCACAGTCACAGCTGAGCCAGCTTTGGGGGCAGCAATAGCTTAGTGTGTCGGAGGACTCATTTGGGAGCCAAAGGGTTGCTGAGGGCCGCCGGTTCAAGACACGCCTGGACCAGGACCCGGTGGCCATCCAAGACCTACCAGCTCAAGTTCCTGCCCTGGACCCATATGGGGAGGTGGACCATTGCTGAGGTGCCCTTGAGCAAGGCACCGAACCCCCACATGCTCACCGACCTCTCTCACTGCATGCTGCATGAACAGTGTGTGTATACATTCAATCTGTAAAGAGTGTAGGCAATTCATATTTCCCCAGCTGGGGATTAATAAAGTTGTTTGTTTAACTTAATTTCCTGATGAACCAGAATATTCTTTTCATTCAAATGCCTGAAGAGGCTGCATTTTTAAACACACAGACAATTCAGTCTGAAGCAAAGACTGTATATAAAAGTTGCATGTAACCACCGTAATGCATCCCACTGGTTTGTGCACCACTGTTTTGAAGCTTTAATGTGATCATATTGGCTCTGACCATCTTGTCTATTTCGAGACAGAAATGGACAAAAGGGTTGAGTGATCACAAAGACATGGATAACAGCTAATAAGTGCAAACATATAAATAAAGAAATAATAGAAATTAAGTCACCAGAAGCTGGAGTATAGACTTCTTAGGCAGCCACTTAGTACAATTAACCACACAACAACCATGTTAATTGCAAGAAAGACATTAAAAATGCCCCAAAAGACGCTAACCAAAAACAGGCAAAATGCACAGTTTAGGGCTGTAACAACTCATCGAGTAATTTCTATTACTCAGTGACTACACTCACTAACTGTGATTATTACCAATGCAAAGTTACATTCTAACTTCATCAAATTCCTGCCCAATGATAAACTTTCCTTTCTGTCCACTACTGACTCCAAGCTCTAAGCTGAGGGTGAAAACTCCCCTGAACACAATGTGGCGCTTTGTACTCTCTGCTTGTTAAAGTGGAGCAGCAGCCCAAAAATACTTTAGACCAACTGTTAGCCACAGCAAGAGCTTTCAAGCGAGTGGTGACATGACCAGGTAGTGCCAGTCATTTTTATTGACTGACTGGCATGTGTCTGTCCAGCATGATTCCCGGTTTAGGCACAGCAGCACATAGCACAGAGTAAACTAGTGAGAGGTGTCTGCATTTGAGCTGTGTTTATCTTACTCCACCATCTTTGTTGTCAGTGTTTGTCACTGTCAACCCCGACTGAACAGAGAAGGAAGGGCTAGCATTCTGCTGCTGAAGAGCAGCAGAAGCTTTGGGGTTTAGAAAGTGTTTTAATGTATGTAAGATGAAGAGTTTCATCTATTTCCACTTCCATCTATTTATTTTAAAACAACCTTATTTATATGGCTATAGTTTAGTGTTAAATTTCAACTTTCTTTAGAGTGAATTTTTTTCTATTTTCTTTTATTTATTTATTTTTAAAAGGTTGCCTCTTTGGTCATTGTACACTCTAATGAGACGTACACAATGGAGGAAAAAATGATTGCCCTATTACTGGATTATGTGTGTAAATTTAACATTCAAATTATCCATAAGAAAGCATAAAAGCTAGCCTAAGTTGCACACTTTCTCTCCAAATGGCTAAAATCCAGTGGTTGCCTCATACTACTGTGACTAAAGAGGTGAAATTGTGGTGTTTTTGGCAGATTTTCACTACATCCTTAAGAGCATCTCGGTTCAGCGACCCAACGTTAAATCAGAATACTTTATTAATCCCAGGGGGGAAATTACTCCAAAGGCTGTTATTAATGCTTAAATTTCAATTTTTGAGGATGTGGAGGGGAAAAAAAAGAAATTTTAATACTTATCTGAATACTCAATTAACTGTTAAAAATAATAAATAGAATCATTTCCAAAATAACTGATTGCTGCAGCCCTAGTCCAGCCCAAAGACTCAAACTAGCCCATTGTGACTGCTGTCCGACCGCTAAAGATATATCACCAAAAAGTGTTAAATTCTTTACGAATGCTGACCTGACCTGACCCCACTTGACGTCATGCGAGGCCAGACGCCATGATCAATTTTTTTCATTTAATGCAAATTGGATGATTAAGAACAGACATACGCAGCAGTGAAATTGATTCCAAGATATCTCTGAATTTTTTTTTTTTAAACCGATTTCAGCAACAGCAATGGCGGCTGACACAACATGGCATCACTGTGAAAGCGGCAGTGGCAGTGGCGGAATGATGTCATGATCAAAGTATATGAGCCCATGATGAATTAGATTTTTATTTTGTGGAGATCAAACGAATTGTCACAGAGATGAGAACAAAAATATGCATTTTTTTTAACAATTTCACCCGCAGATGGGAATAGAGGCAGACATGACAGGGTGTCACCATGAATGTGTATGATCCCATAAACAATTTGGCTTTATTTTTGTGCAGACTGAATGAATAGTCACAGAGATCTGCCAAAAATGCAAAAACGAATTTCTACAGATATCGCCACCTAGTGGCAAATCAGTATTTTTGAAATGGCTGAAAATCCAATCAGTTTCAGAGCACATGGAGGTCTATTACTGTGCCAAATTCTAAATCGTGCCTCAAATAATTTTTGTGCTATCGTGATGATGCGTAGGATTTCCAGTGACAACACTGACAATTCCAACATATCCCTATTTTTGGGGATGTAATTGGCAGAAGTGAACACTAGGGGACAGCGAGCAGCATCTAAAAGAGTCCTGAAGCTGGTCTCAAATGGCCATTCGAGAAACGTCAGTTTTCGCCACTTCTGCTTAGGCTTCATTTTCCCAAAGGTTACAGCTTGGTCTAAATATAGCCTACAGTCATGGTCTTCATATCTTTGCTTATGCATATCTTTGTTTGGTTCAAACAATTATCCTGAAAGGGAAAAATAAGTAGTGAGTTTGAATAATAAACACTAAAGCTTCTATGAAACTGCCCATTTGAGATAAAGGTTCTCCCTGGCCTCTACAGGCCACCAACTGCCACAGGCGAGTATCAAACTAGCACCCTCTAGTTTCCAACCATTCCACTGTCAGGCTGAGCCACTGCCACCCCTTTATGCAAACGTTTCACTGAAGTGGATACTGATCTTATCTATAATAATACAAAAATGACTCACAGATATAAAATACTGAAGAATTTACAAAAGGTTTGCCCACACAGGCTGGAAGTCAGAGGAGTATTACACATAAGTGGTAATTCAACATGCAGGAAAGGACCCTACATCAATCCCGTCACTCCTCACAAAACTCCTGACCTGTTGACATCACTATCCCAGGGGACTGAAAGGACTCAGAGGTCCAGGTGGGTGGAGAGCTTGGACAGTGAAGGCGTCAATCAGCCTGTCAATTAGGAGGATAGGAGGCAATATGTCTGCTAAAACCCGACATAAACCCAGTGGTGTTTCAACAGACACGGACACAAACAAACAAAAAGAACACAGTGGAATCAGCTGCTGTGAAGGTGGAAAAAGTGGGAGGCTGGAACATTTTTGTTTGACTAAACACTTGAATATCTTAGGAAACTGTAAACAAAACAAAAGGAAAGTAAATATAAAGTTGAGACAACATTAAGAGGAAAATTAAAGTCAGAGAAGATGGGTAAGAGGTGGAGACTGGAAACACTACTGGCTGCTATGAATGAAAACATTACTAAGTGCTATATAAAAAAGAAAAACCAGACAGCTTCAATATCTCAAAATAAAAATATTGATAATTTTAAAAATGCCTTAAATCATTAAAGCAGCCCAGAGCAACAAAACATGAAAAACAGCCTTAAAATGTTTGACTTCCATGCAACAAAAAATTAGGGCTCTGAATTCCAGCCTGTCAGTTAAGTATAACAAATACATCAGTTCATAATTTATTTTCATAAGGAGTCTTTTCCCCCTGGAGCAGTATTACAAACTTTATTCTAGTTTTCAATCTCTGCTGTTGCAAAAAATTCCTTTCTTTCTTTTTTCTTAATAGCATTCCTTGAATTGACTCCAGGCTGCTTGCAAACATCCGTGTGGAAATAATAATGACAAGAAAAGTAAGGAAAGCAGAAAATAAAGAACAGGGGAACAAGATCGCCAAGAGCAAACCTACTTCTATAATCCAGACATACCCTCTCGCACACACTTTACTGCATGATTTACGACAGCCTATTGCCTAGATCACAGATCTCAATCTAAACACACAAAGGCAGACACTTAAAAAAGACAGGAGGACACATGTTTTGGCTAACTGGCTACTGACTGTGCTTAAGGAACAAGAATGCACATGTTTGAATACAAGCGTGGCTTCCTGAGGAAAGTAGAATAATCCCTGATGAGAGCGACTAAGAGTCACTAAAGACATGCATTGTGGGGAGGGAAAACGTTGTCGTACAGTGAAGCTCATAAATAATCCCTCTTTAAACACACTGCTGTCAATGGTGCCTGTAAGACACAGAAAACAAACAAAAAGGGCTTTCATTTGCTTTAAAGATATCTTCTAATGAGCCGCTGACAATATGCACTGAATGCCTTTAGATACATTTTCTGCTATTTCTACAGAAATGAGTCACTCTACAAAATATTAGATTTTGATCTCAGTTACAGAAACTAACTCCTGTTCACTTTATTCTTTCCTTTTAAGAATGAATTACAAAAATCTTCTTTTCTAACTGGAAAAACTTTCCTACTGTATGCATCGGAAGGATTACAGTTTTCTCTGTCGACGCATCTGGCATTCAGTGAGTTCAGCCCTGTTGTCTAAAGTTTCGGGGGATTATGAGTGAACAATAAACCGTTGATGGAACTCAAGCAGACAATCCACACTAAAGGAATGTGGGCACAACAGAAAAGTGAGAAAAAAGAGAAATACTTCTAGTAGTCCACTAAAACTCAGTCACTCATATTAGTGGCGTTATATGCTTGCTCAGTGACAATTTGTGTGCAACACAAATCTTGACATGAAATTAAATCTTAAAGGACTAACGGCTTCTGCACTCTTAAAAACAAACACCACACTATTCATTTGGTGTGCCAGGCAAACCCTCTCATAGTTGTCACACATATTCACAATGTGGTTGATATACGTACATGTATGTGCAAATTTGTGTATACGCAAAAGACCTTTCTGGATGGAGGAAGAGAACAACTGAAATCTTTTTCGGGCAAAAAAATTACATTTCAATATAACTTTACATTGTATTAGCAAACACACGTTTTTGAGAGTGCATGCACACAAATTGCTCACATGAATCGGCCAATCAGCCAGTAGATACTTTATATCAAAACCCTTTCAACTTGACAGGAATCATGAAACACTGCTAGGAACTTGGTATAGTTCTTTTGAAGAATTTGCTAAATTAACTTTAATTTAATGTTCACTTGGACATAAAAACAGCATGCATAGACTCACTAGTCAAATCTGATGAAAACTGCTTAAAATGTTTGCTGACTTTGCCACAAACCCTGGAAGTTGGACTTCTACCACCATTTTGGCTGCTGGGGAATTTTCCCCAGTCATTTAAATTCAGGATTCTTTGTCAGTCTTTATACCAAGGGACACGAGAGTCAAAAAAATCTCCCAATGGTGCTGCATTTCACTTTGTCTCTTGATGAGATAACTAAAGTGATGGGGCAAATATGACTATTTTTTAGGATTATACATTTTAGATTGATGCATATCCTATTATACCTCTGTTTTTTCTCACAATTTCCAACACAATGTGTATGTAAAAATTCATAGTATTGAAAATTTAGAAATTTTGTGAACTCAAATGGTCTATTCAGTGGCTGAACAGAGGATACCTTTTTCAGTTGCACAATTTCTTTAGCATTAGAGATGACACATTCATTATTTAGACTTTATACTGCACTATGCTGCACTGTGTCCATTGTCTTTTTGGACACAGATTATGGTATTTGTGTCTCTACAGGTAGTCATGTCTTCACTTCCCAACCCAAGTGTCTTAAATCATTCCTAAAATTACAATCCCTCAATCACACACGCACTCACTCATATACCTCTCACAGAGAGTGGGTTGCCTATAGGAAATACTACAGAAGAGGTATAGCAATGGTTAAAAGCAAGATAAAAAATTTCCGTTATTGGTCTGATAATGAGACGAAACTGTTAATGAGAGCCATACAGTATAGTATAAGGCAGTTATGTTGGTGGGAAAAACTGTGGTACTAGTTGCAAGTCATTAGAACATATTAGAGCACTACTGGAAGCATTATCCATCGCCACACGAAGCCATGGCAAAGTGAAAGGTGTACTCATACAAGAAGGATGAAATAAAAAGGTATGTGAGCCCAGCTGTAAATTCATTTGTGACTAATAGGACTCAACTGGGAAGCAAATAAGGCTGTCTCAAAAAGCCTCGTTTTCTAGATCACAGTGAGTTTTCAGGGTGGAACTGGGTCAGCAGCATTTTCAATAGTCTGTTTCAAGGTTTCCAAAATGCAGGAGCAGCATGGACTCCAGGTGTAAATGTAGTAAAAGTTACACTGACAACCAATAAAACCTCAGTAAGGAATTTAGATCACACTGCTAATGCATATATATTTTTCCACACAATTTTTTTTAATCTTTGCAAAAACAAATGAGAGGTGAACACAAGCTGGAAAAATACAGAACAACAATTTGATCCATTTAGTCAGTGAGCTCTAGCAGCCAGAGTGTGTGTTCATTCAGAGTTTGTGAATTTCATTTTTTGTCCCGCCTTTGATTTCACAGAGATTAAATGTATCAAAACAGGAAAATGCAAGTAATCTCAGTTATGCTCCTGTTGACACTAATAACACCGAGTCCAGTGAGGTTGTGTTCGTTTGACCAGCCAGAATTTAAAATTGTCATCCATAAGTATTCCAAGTAAAAAAACTTTGCCCAGAGATGGAAGAATGGGGCTAGCTAAACTCAGAGAATGTGGCTTTATAAAAACCCAGAATGCCTCTGGTCATACACATGCAATTTGGTGGGCGCCAGAACTAATAAATACAAAAGTGATTGATAAACTGGCCTAAACTGATAGAAGAATAGTGAATCATTTAACCACACACTCTACATCAACTTCACTGATCCCATTAAGCTCTTCAGTTTGCTAAATATCACCTAATTTTTGCTCGCAGGACACAGGTCTGGACTGCAAACAAAAGCCTCTATATAAAGCTAGAAATAGACAATGTACACTGTGGCTGTCTGTTTCTCCCACATGCCACAGAGGGCAAAGAAAGAGCACTTTCTGTGCATACATGTCCCTTTTTTCCTCCTTAAGAGTGAGAGTGTGTGTGTTCATGGGGGGTTTAGGGCAGAGTTCAGGGAAACCCCACATACCCTATGTAGGCTTGTAACCCTCAGGAAGAAACTGTGATTCACAAAAGCTCATGAGAGCACACACACATACTAACACACACTGTTAAACCACAGACTTTACCAGACCTGCCAACAGGATCACCAACACACAAACACAAGTAAATCTGGGAAACAGGAAACAGGAAGTGAGATTTGTCCAAGCATGCGTGCAAAAGCTCTGTTAATAAGGAGTTATATATGAAACCCAAAATGTGTGTAAAGTGTGTAAAGACAGACATGCGCCTAATAATGTAAATTGCTTTAATGGTTAAAGCTGTCTACGATTTATGACAGTGCCCATGTGTGTCTGTTGGGCAGCACTCAGCAAGAGGCAGCCAGGCTGTGGTGGAATCTCTGGTTTCAAACGGTGCCGGTGCCCTGGGACTAGGGCATGTCAAAGGGCCTGTCCCCAATGAGCCATATTAGGGCCCTGATCCCCAATCAATCAGCACCATGCTAAAAGAATCTACAACAAGATGGCAATTAAGCCCCGCAGAGGACTTAACTAAACATGTGTGAGAGATAGGGTCTGTAAGAGTAACTTTGTGAGCAGTTCTTTGACTCAGTGTGTGAGTGTTTGCATGACTACATGTGGGTAAAAAGCCCCAGTCTACTCCGGACATGCAAAGCACAGAGGTTAAAAATGTCCCAGTAGGACATTTTTGTTTTTCAAAGTGGTAGAGTATACAAACTCATATCTTAACACTCAAATGCAATTTTTGGCTGTCAAATGGGAAAAAAAGTGTGTTCACATGTTCACAAGTAATAATTTGGAAATATTAAACAGATTAAACATTTTTAGGTCCAGAAGAATTTTTTTTCAATATCCTTACAATTTGAGTACACAGAAGGACCTGGATCACAGAGGAAGCATCATTGCATGCTTTTTCTGCAGTTTTTTGCCTTTATTGCTGGTGACAATATTGCTTTGGTGATTCTGTTTCATTCACTTGACTTCACTTTAGAGGGGAATACACGGCGGCTGTGGCTCAGGAGATAGAACAGGTCATCCACTAATCAGAAGGTTGGTTCAATCCCTGGTTCCTCCAATACTTTGGGCAAGACACTGAACCCCAGATTGCATCTACTGGAGTGTGTGTGATAGTTTAAAAAAAACACTTCAAGGCATGGTATGTGGCTTGTAGTGCAAAGTGCTATACAAGTGCCAGTCCATTTACCATTCAGTGCAGCAGCTCATACTCATATCACCCACTGATCCTATATTGAAAAATCAGTATTCTGAACAGAAGAAATTGTGACTAGAATTTGAGCCCAATGTAAAAATGTAGGCAAAATGAGATCTTTCTTCTGCTTTAACCCTTTTTTCCAGCCACCTATCCAACATGGTAACACAACCCTTGAATGTTTATTCAAAATGCACTTTTATGAAGTTTTCCTCTTTGAACGATCAGAACATAAATAAAACATGCAAAGTACAAATGCCTGCTTTTGTTAATCTACATCACAGTTTTGTTATTGAAACTATGATATATTTCATTATTTTGCCCTTAGATTGTCCTTGGAGAGAGTGTAAAACAGACTTAGATTTTAATAATAATAATAACAATAATAATAATAACAAAAACAGCAACAAAAATAACAACAGCCTCCTGTACTTACAAAGGTATGAGGGCTCAAAAATAATGGATCAAACAAAGCAAAATAAAAAACACAACATTTCAACCCACCCCTTATCCAGTTTAAGGACCTGTAACTAAGAAAAATATTCATAGTAAGAAGGTAAAATTTTGCACGCATTTGTTAAACTTACTAGTTACTGCACAAAAAAACAAAAAATAAAATTAAAAAGTAATCAGCTGATTCTCATGTGGTCAGGCTGGAGGTCCTATTTTCATTTGGTGCCCCAACTAAAACCCAAAGCATGGACAGAATACCTTTCTAAAGCTTTTGCCAAAAATTTTTCTTCACTTCACATTCTATACTTGGCAGATAAATACTAAGCAATATGAGTATACTCCAAGAGCTACTGTTTGTACTTTAAGTTAAATCATTGGTTGAGAAAAATCACAGAGCCTGTCCTTGGTTAGTTCAAATAGCAAGAAAGTGTTTCAGAGTGAGAGACGTATCCCAGATCACAGAATAAAACTGGAGGGTAAAGAACCCCATGTGTTCGTCTGACACAGAATGCTTAAGTAAATCTGCATGTTTTGGAGAAGACGTGAATCCAAAATTTGAGAGGGCCTGTCATCCCCTCTGTCTGAATGGGTGTGATACTTGTGGTGTGGAGCAAATCATAATCAGTCCTGGCCAGCGTCAGAGAACCACAGCAATGTTGACACTGGCGCTGAGGTGAGAAGAAGTGAAACCAAAATCCAGAGTTTCTCAATGCAGCACACACAAGTTCACAGTCTGAGTTAAGAGCCTATTGTGACCAAAAACAGCACATACTCTATGCTGCGGGCTGCGGGGTTGTTGGGTGAGTGGAGAGAGGTTTTGAAATGCTGGACCTGCACTAAAACTGCAAATCTCTCTGGATAAACAAAACACTTTTCTGCCTCATTTCAGATTCTGTGCATGTTTGGGGGTTTTAATATCAAATGAGTTTGCCATCCAAGTTTTTTTTTCTATGCATTTAAATTATTTAATAGACTTGTTCACCTTCTTCCTGAAGTTAATGTTTGTATCCTAAATATGAAGCTACTGCCGGCAGCTGCCAGCATAAATACTCTGAGACAGCAAATAAAGGTAACAGCAACACTGCCTGTGTCCAAAGCTAACATCTACAAGCAGTTAAGACCACAGATTCACACTTTCTATCATGATTGTGCAATCTGCTAATTAACCGAAGAGTGTAACACCTCCGGATTTTAAGGTTAAAGGGAGGTTATGTCTCGGGCTAGTTCTTGCTCATGCACAGCGCCTTCTGGGAGTCCTGCAGGCAATTGCTGCAGTTCAGTCTTTGAGTGGATTAAACAAACAGTTTGGATTTTGTTTACTTTGGATGGAAGCATTCTGGCTCATTCTCAGTCTTGATGCTTAGCCATGTTAACCAGCTGGTGTAGATTCATATTCAGCAGGCAGATTTCCTCATTTTAGGCAAGACCTTACTAAAGCTACCTTAGTAAATCTGCAATAACAAGAGTCAGTTCTGTAAGGAAAATTGCTAATCTTTTATGTGTATTAAGAATTTAATTACCTTCTGTTTAATTAGATGGGAGATGATAAAATGTAAACGCGCCACATAAAATACTGCAGGGGGTGCAGTTACTGTAGGGAAAAATGCTGATAACCATCAAGACAATGTGGTGGCGGCTAAATACTGAGAGGGAGAAGATGTGTGCTCATTAAACTTAAAAGAAATGCTTACTGAGCAGTTAATACACTTCAGCAGTTGCACTGTATTGATAAAACTATGTGACTGTGGTGACTTGTTACCCAAGAGCTGGAAGATCAGTCAGCTTGTTGGTTAGACTTGAGGGCTTGATCTTGAGAGGGAGATGCAAGATATAGCTGAGAGCAAAACATCAGTAATAGATTTCCTAAATAATTATCTCATTTAAAAGCATAATTGTGGTTTAATTTTGCATGCATTGCTGACTGTTGCCAGATAAAAATTCTTGACAGCATCTCTTCATCCTTCGCTTGCAGAACATACCTATAAGGCAGTCCCCATACACCAAGTGTGTAATTACCAGCCATATTAATAAATGTTTGTAATTGACCAGAATATTAATACATGTTTGCCAATTACACAGTTATTATAAGTGAAAATCTTTCATAATAGCTGCAGTACATGAGAAAGAAAAGATATTTCAGGGTATCAATCAATCTGTTATGATTATTGTGCACACACATTCGAGCAAGCCTGAGCAAGCTTCAAAAGCAACTTGGTGTGACATCTTCAAGTCATTACACATTATGGAAATGACTTCCTTAAACTAATTTGTCAATCAAGCCCGGCACCGCAGAGGGTGGGGCACACACACGCTATGGTCCTGTCTATACAAAGTCAAATTACTCCTGCATTTTTAACTCTTTGATGCCCTGGCTCTTTAATTGGATTGCCAGTGGGTTCAAGGCAGAAGAGCCCTCGCAGCTGTTGTCTCCTCAGCTCCAAGGCTGATTTAATCCAGCGTGTTGACAGCTGACTAATTACAAAGCAATCTACTGTGTGTTGGTTGGTATCTTGCCACACAGGCACATGCAGACAGAGATATAGAAGTCGTATGTATAAACACACAGCAGTTGCAGGAAAAGTTAGACTGAATGTGTGTTTATACTATATTACAGTTAAACACACCTGATTGGAGCAATCACTCCAAGTCATTGAGTTACACCTAAATGACAGCTCAACTGGCAAATTAATTGCAAGCTTACAAAAAGTAAATAAAGGTATTACACAGATGTAGCACACATATACACACAAACATTTACAGATATCAATCTATTCACTACAAAGCCAGCACAATTTAAGGTGGTTTGAATTAACACATAACAGTAAACTACTGAACATAAAAACACTTTTGTTTTTTGTTTAAAGGTCAGTAATGAAGGAAAGACCAGCAGGAGCGCATCCTCTATCAAAACGTGTTCAGCCACTCATTTCCTAAAAAGGGGGATGTGTTGATGCAAGTGACAAGAAGATTGAGGATAGGCAATGTGCAGAAAGGTTAGAGCATGGAGAAAAAAGAAGCCAGAAAAAACAGAGGAGAGAAAGAATCTGTTCTTTGTTAAACCTGCCCTTCCTTTATTCTTCAGTATAGAGTGGACAGCAGAGAAAGGAGGCACAGAGGAGGGAAAAGAGGAAAAAAAATAGCAGCTATTTTTGTAATTGCTTTTTTTTTTGCCAGCGTCGAGTGAAAAGTGGTGGGGAAAGTTTTGAGAAATTTAAACAGCCTTGACAGCCGGGGTGTAGTGTTATTAATCTTTTCAAACAGCGAGAAAAGCCCTCTATTATAAACACAGACAGAGACTCCAGGATCAGCGGCTGTGTTGCGTAAAGTGTGTTTATTGCTTCTGTCAGATTAAAAACGTGTATATCCAGTAAGTCAACATGTTTTGGGAGATATATAAGCTGCTGTTTTTGAAAATCATAAAAGGGATTAGGAAATAATCAATCTGTTGCGAGCAGGAGAAACAAACTATAAACAGACCTTTGACATAGTGTCACCTTTTATGCTGATATTGTCCCAGCAGACACAGAGCAACATCTAAATTTAGTAGGAGTTGTAATTCTGGTCAACTAATAAATCAATTATTACTGTCTTTAGCTCATTTTTGGTCCCCACCAGTAATAGGGGAATTGTTTGGCTGTTAACCAGCTAAACAGCCTGAAATTATACTGTGGGTTTTGGGTAAAAGAGCTGTAGAACTAAAAGGAAATGCAGACTTGGGCGATACTTCTGTGGGTTTGGCACCACCCTCCACCACGCTTTCATGTGACACATTTTACAGCTGTTTTAACCATTTGAAAGAAGTGAAATACCAACCCAGGAGGGCAACCTGTAGGCCGTGTGTAATGCTTTGCCAATGCTCAACTAATGAAAGTCATTATAGTTCAGGTACAATTTTCGTGTGTGCAAATCTAATTAATCCATTAAAATAATCAGATGAAACACAGACAGAAAGAAGAAAAAGATGACAAAGAAGGTAAATAACTACATCACTGGCATTTTAGGCTGCTTTATAACAGTGTAGGGAGTTTGTATGCTTGGGCTTTATCAGGAGTTATTATCTGAGCTTAAAACTGAACCTACTGTCCGCTCACACTGCTAATCACACCTAAGTGTTGATGACCCCACAGGACTTTGTCATCAAAGAAAAACATGCAACACCAAGTGTTAATGGTACCATCCTCCTCCTACACTGCTAACACTGTTTTTCTTTCACTCCCTTCACCCCACTCTGTGCACAGACAGAAAAAAAAGGAATGAATAAAGTTGGGGCTCTAATTTTGGCAGGCGAGACTTTTTCCCCCTCACCCTGTGTTTGTGCTGGCTCTATGAAAACATCTCCAAGGAGGGGAGAAGGAGGAAGAGAATGTAGAGGAGGTGCATTGACACACTAATCTGCTTCTTAATTATGGTAACTGCTGATATAATAATGAACTATGGATAGAATTAGTGCTTCAGACATGTTGTGAGTCAGACTTAAGTCACAACAATTAGCATTTGAAGTCTGACTTGGACTGATGACATTGCTGACCTGAAGGAATATTTTAAGATATTAGAGGAAATGTACCACTCATGCCTGTAAATATGAAGCTGCCATGTATGTACAAGTCAGCAGGATGGAAGACTGGAAATAATGATACAGGTAGCCAAAAGTAACATATTCAGCTTGCTGTTCTGAAATATTTAAAAACATTTTTCTTTAGATTTAAAAACATTCTTCTTTAGATTACACTGTACCTTCGGCTGCTCCCTTGTATTTTCCCCAAAGGATCATCACAGCCACAGCTGATTCATTCACATTGGTAATTTGGAAGAGGTTTTACACCGGATGCCATTCCTGACACAACCCTCCATGGTGAAAGGGGCTTGTGTCTCCACCTAGAATCAAACCAGGAACCTTTCGCTTGTAAAGTGAATGTGTAAACTACACTGCAGGGACACTTTTTAGATTACACTGTAAAAAGAAAAATACAAAAACAACATGTTGCCTCACAACAAGCGGCCCCTGGGTTCAAATCCAGGTAGGGCTCTTCTGTGCGGAGTTTGTATGTTTTCCTTGTGCTTGCACAGGGTTTCTCCTGCCACTGAAAAATATGGTGGATCATCTGCCTCCATCTCACCCTATCCTTTGGATCCTCTTCCCTCACACCAACCCTCTGCATGTCCTCCTTCACTACATCCATCAATCTTCTCTGTGGTCTTCCTCTTTTCCTCCTGCCTGGCAGCTCCATCTTCAACAACCTTTGTCCAATATATCCACTATCCCTCCTCTGAACATGTCCAAACCTTCTCAGCCTTGTTTCTCTGACTTTAACTCAAAACTTCACAACTTGTACTGTTCCTCTGACGTACTCATTTTTGATCCTGTCCATCCTGGTCACTCCCAGCGGTTAATGCTGGCTATGTCAGCCCAGTACACTCTCACAGAAAAGATTCTTAAAGGATAAGTGTGAGAGATTTGGCGAGAACACAGATTGTAACAACTGAATGCCTGTTCGCCGCCTCCTTTTCTAAATGTCGCAATCAGGAAATAAAATGGAGTTTTTCACAAGTATTCCAGTAGAATAATTAGGAATTAGAGATACAACTGAATTGAATAAAATATAGAAATTAGGAGTTTAGTTTTTATACTGAAAAAGTAACAGATTATAGCCAACCAGTTATGATAGCTGTTCTGCTTTGTGAAAGTATTAACAGAAATGCTACCATTCTAGTCCATTTGTCTACTCTGAATGGGACCTTTTTTGTCTGTGAACAAAAACACATCAAATCTTATCTTAGAGTGATTTCCCACTATAAAAACCACGAATATGTATTAGACCTAATGTCTGAAAAACAGAACACCATAAATCTTAGACACAAGTCCTTTTATCTCAAGAGTTTCATTTCCTGGTTAAATAAAGGTTAAAAAATTATTGGTTTAATAAAAACTTCATAAAGTTTGAAATCTTTAAGTTTGCACTGTACAAAATCTGGAACAACATAAAAACAGAGAGGGAAAGAAACAGAAAAGCTACAAATAGCCACATAACTTGTAAATTTAATTATTAACCTTCTGTATTAAAAAGGACTATGTAAAATACTATTAACACATGATACTGATATTAACAGTTGAACATCTGGAAGAAAGAAGACCTGCGGGACTTCCCTCGAAATTTTACCAAACCTCTGAGTTATTCTTTAACTTAGAAATTCCAACAACTGGAGAAAAAAGTCTGTGCTTAAAAAAAAGTGTCATGCTTTAAATTTCTATGGTGTTTTCTCTGTTTCTCTATCTCCGTTGTCTATGCGTCTTCTTTTTTCCCCTAATTTCATACCCGCTTTACTATATTTCCTTCCTGTGGTCTTAGGCAGCTACAGTCAACACAAACTGCTTGAATTGTGAGCTGAAACCTCCAGGCTGTCTGCACTAAAAACCGAACCCTCGGGACACACACTGTAACGCTTTGCTCACCACAGAGTGTATACTTTTGCTCAGTGCGGAGGGGATGGAAATCAGAGCACAGGCTGAAGAAAAGACAGCACAGAGGACCTGAAGTTTGTGTTCAGGTTCAACAAGGTGGGTGGCAAGAAATTTTTCCCCAAATTTACAAGTAATATTTGTGGATAATTCATCCCCAAGAACACGGATGTCACTTTCATTAGCACGGGAGGAAGAGGTGGTGGAAAAAAAAAATAGTGTAACGTAAATAAATATATTTCACAAACTGACAAGCTTCTGTACCAGATGTCTTTCAGAAAACTTTGTGTAAAGGAGCAGAAGTTTTGATGCTTGAACAGCTGTGGTATGAGGTAAGCGGGCACAGGTCACCACGTGTCATCATTAGGTGAACTTGTCTTCTTGATGGCTGCCAGCCTAACTTTACAGCTAATAAGTTGGTCGTGACACTAATGATGAGCAGCAGCCCACCACCACTGCACCTCCACTGCTGTCAAAGGAGGCACCTGTCTATCTAAATGAAGGCTGTAATGACTGTAATGACTCAAGAGCTCATGCTGTTTTCCGCTTGACTGCAATCCATTCTTTTAAAAAGTTGACAGAAAAGAAAACAACTCAAGGTTAATTTATTCCAACTTTCAATGTGTACCATGGAGTTTAGTGTGTTGAAGGTCTAGCTGAATGAGATAGACTATTTCAAGACTGAGGCTGATGAGAATGTTCTGGTGGATCAGCCTGAAAAAGCAGAGAAAGAAGTTTCTTTTCCATCAACTTTCCTGTTCTTCACTCCAGTGAAAGAAACAACTCTGTACAGGAAGCAGGGGATTTTATCACCAATATAAAGCCTCTGAAAGCAGTTTATAAACTATCAAAAGCTACCTTAAAATGCATTGGTATAATGACTCAAGACCAGAAAGCTTTTCCTAATTCTGATAAGATGTTTTCACCATGACAACAAATCCAAGTACATTCACTGACTATTACCAGGTACTCCATTTTTTAAATTAAACTTAATGCATTTGAGAATATAGATATGATCAAGATTACCTTTTGAAGTTTAAGCCCAGCATCAGAATGAGGAAAAAGGTGATTTACGTGACTTTGAAAGTGGCATGTTTGTTTGGGTTATGGTGGAACAGCAGATTTGCCTCGTGGAAGTGCAGCAACCAAATAATGCTATCAAGTCAATATGGACCAAAATCTCGGAGGATATTTTCAAGCACCTTGTTGAATCAATGCCATGAAGAATTAAGGCAGTTCTGAAAGCAAATGGAGATCCAACCTGGTACTAGCAATGTGTACCTCATAAAGTGGCCAGTGAGTGTACAAACCTAAACATGTTCAGACAGAACTGTTACAGGTAGTCTAGTAGTTAACACATGGATACAATTATTTTAAGTGGAATGTTTTAAAATAATTTATCTGGATTGAATTATGAAATGCTTATGATGACCCTGGCAATGTCACGTTGATAATAACTTATGTCAACATGCAACAGGAGGCCAAAAATCACAACCTCCTATTTTAATTCTCATTCACTTTTCCATTTCAGTTTATTTCCAATATCGGCACAACTTTGTTGTGAAGCCAACATCTCTGAATTTTCTTTTTCACTGATGTTTCCCTTGAGAAAGTGTATTGTGATTCTTTGGTGAGCCATCTGTATCATCTATGAAAGCTGTAATTTGGTTGCACAGGAAGACATCAAAAACATGTAAACAAAGAAATGGCAGAAACAGATGTTTAAGAGGGTGCACGGACACACACTCAAGAGTGTGTGCGTATCTGTGTGCACTCGCCTCAGCGTGTGAGTGGATTTAGTAAGTGTCTGACATCCACATTGTGCCAGCAGTTTTGATTCACAGAACGCTGCATGGAACATGGCAGTGAGCCTTGCCATAATGTCATTGGGGAAAATCATCCAGCTTAACTCCTTTGATCCTACAATAATCAAACCAACTGAGAAAGTTCATAGAGTTTTGTCCAATAACTGAGGAGACATCAAAACAAAGCAAAGGAAGCTTGCCAGACACAAACAAAATTTTGATTTGGGCAGCAGTATTGCGACTGCCAAGAGCATGAAAATTATACATGGAATGTATTTTCGATGCTTTCTAAAGAATTTTGTATCATTTGCTTTTTGCTAGACCTCCTTTAATTTTATATGCATGTTCAAGTTAAAAGATCAGTATTGTGGTTGTTTTTGCTGTTCATTCAGACTGCTAGCAACTAATTAGGTGACTATAAAGTGTCATAAGAAAAAAACACAAAGTATGTAGGTCATTTTTCTACACAGCTCTTTCAGACAGCATTTTTTAAGAGACTTAAGGTAATCAACTCAGTTCACTAGAAAACAGAATATATTCACCCTTTTTTACAATAACTTCATTACAGCCTTGAAATCCGATCAATGTTTTCAGTGCATTTTTTGTCTATTAACAAGATTACCCCAAAAAACTAGCACAACCAATTTCATGAAAGCCGGTGGAGTGGCAGAGCATGGGAAAATAAAGAGAAGCCTTTGCATTCTGATATGGATATGGATCACTTTCTTTTTTCAGAGTAGACCACTGGTCTTAGAGGAGAATGCATTTTCTAAGCACCCTTCTAGCCATTTGAAGTTAAACGAATGGCACAGGTTTTGAATTTGTTAACATTTTCAGTCACGGCCTGTTTTCTGATTAAAGCTGTCTGAAAAGTCAATTAACCCAATGTCTCCAATATCAGGATCAGTGTATTGGATGCTCTATAGAGAAGATACAGTGTCTGTTGTCAGTGTCTGCTTTGGGCCCTAAATGGTGTCTGTACCCGCCAACAGTCCACATTCCAACTGTGGAATGGAATATTCAAATGTGGACCGTGTGCGTGCCTACAGTTGGGTAGAAAAGCTTTGTAGAACACGAAAGATTTGAGCTTTCAAGGCTCATATTAAATATTCATTTAGTTCCCTATGAGACCTGTACCAATAAAAAGAAAATTACAGACCAGGCCTTGTTAAAAAGTGAGTGATCACCCAATGAATATGCTTTATAGGACATCTTAGGGTAGCTCTTTGCGAACCAGAAATGACTTACTATGAAAGAAGATACAAATCAATGCTCTGTTTTCCACTTTCAAGACTGTATCTACAGGCATTGAAAAGCAGGTCAGCATACTGTAGGAATGTTTTCAAATGCCCTTTAATTAATTTATTGAACTGTGTCTCTCTCTCTCTGGAGTGTTAATGTATATATTACACATTTTTTGTGTGCAATATCTACTGTGAAATGTGTTTCTCTGAAGGACAACAGAAACATAACTGAATAATTATCAGATTAAATAATAAACAGAATGATAGTGTTTATTATCTCTCTGTTACAGCAGATCTGCAAATTGCGAGCATGTTTTTCTAATCTAAACTGACAATGTAGCCATGCACGAGGACGTCAGTGATCTGTAGAAGTCTCAAAGCTTTCTGCACATTTAAAGCTCCAATAATATGTAAACTGTGATTCTCTCATCATCTGGAACACAACCGAGTTCTCTGAAGCTGTCTCCTGGATTGTGGTAAGTACATTATGAATAGATTGACAAAGAAAAATGGATAGAGGAAAAGAAACTTACGAGGGCCTTCCTGGCGCAAATGTAGGGTGCGGATCTGGAAAAGAAGACAAGGGGATTTTTTACAACAGGATAAACAATATTGTTCCCAGATTTTTCTCTGTGCAAGCTGCCAGCTACAAGAAAAATCAGCTGGGATGAGTGCTGCTATAAAGAGACAGATCTCTAGGAAAAGAAATAGAAAGAGGAGGAAAAATGCATGCCAGTAAGTTTTTAAATACTTGGCCGGTCAGTTTCAGATGCACAAATGCTACTGATAACATGAACTGTCCTTACCGAATTTGACAAACAGCACGCCTGTCGTGGAAACAGTACCGTGGACATTGGTGGCAACGCACTGGAAGTACCCTGTGTCAGTCGTGTCCAGGTTGCGGATGCGGAGGCGTGATCCAAATGGTGTTAGCCTGTAGGAGACCCGCCTTGGCTCCTGCACCACAGGCGCATCATTCTTCAGCCAGCGCACAGTGGGCGTTGGGTTTCCGGACACACGACAAAAAAGCTCAGCTGTGTGGCCCAGAGATGTGGTTATGTTGTTCATAGGAGCTTCAAGACGGATGTAGAAAGGCCCTGGTAGGATAGCATAGGTAGGATAAAAGGAAAGAATGTAAGGGAGACAAAGAAGAGATGAGGGAAAAGAAAGTAAAAGTAGTTTAAATAAAGTAAGAAGAGAGAAGAAAATCAGAAAAGACATTGTATTACACAGGCCAAGAAAAAGACATAAATCAAATAACACTTACTATACTATGGAACATTAGAGCCAGAAATTAAATAAAACATGCTGCTGTATGAAAAAAATGTGGTAAAACAAACTCAGTGTTTTCAAAAACATGTATCCAGAGCCTGGTTTCACGAGTTATTTTGTGGTTGGCACTGTTGTGACACTTAATTTCACGTTTCATCACGGCTGTTTGATGGTATTTGTGTGTATGAGCTCATGAAGCAATATTACCTGTGTTGGTGTTTCAAGTGTTTCTCAAAATACACTATATGGACAAAAGTACTGGGCAATACCTCTTAATTACTGAATTCAGGTGTTTTTTTTAGTCTCATTATCACATGTGTAGAAAATCAAGCACCTAGTCATGCAGTCTTCCTTTACAACCATTTGTAAAATAATGGGTTATTCAAAAAAACACTGAATTTGATCATGGTACTGAAATAGGATGTAAAAGTGTCAACACTCTGCTGATTCAATAACTGCAGAGTTCCAAAGCCCCTCTGGCATTAACATCAACAAAAAAAAGATTTGCTGGGAGCTTCAACACCAGTTTTGCATTGTAGGGTGTCCTTTGCATTGTTTGCATTGCATTGCATTGTTGCAACTATTGCACATGTTGCACACGTTGCACTTTATTTATTTATCTATTTTTTAAATCTTTTAAACTTAAATTTTTAACTGTAGGAAAAAAAAAAACAAAAAACTAGTCCTGTCTCTGTCACATGTCATATGTTTACATGTTTATATGTTGCACCAGGTCCTGGAGAAACACTATTTCATTTCACTATGTTCTGCGTCAGCTATATGTGGTTGAAATTACAATAAAGCTCTCTTGAATCTTAAAGCTCTCTTGAATCATGGCATGGGTTTCTATAGTTGTGGAGCTGCATGCAATCCTTATATCACCATGCAAGCCTTACACCAAGTGTTGGATGGAGTGGTGTAAAGTACACTGCCATTGGACTTTGGAGCAGTGGAAACATGTTCTCTGGTGTGATCACACTTCTCTATCTGCCGTCTGATGGATGAGTCTGGGTTTGGCGAATGCCAGGAGAATCTCAACGTGCCTGACTGGATTGTGCCAAAGGTAAAGCTTGATGGAGAAATAATGCTATTGGGTTGTTGTTTCTGGGATTGGCTTGGGCCCTTAGTTTCAATGAAGGGAAATCGTAATGCTTCAGCTTACCAAAGCATTTTGGACAATTCTATGCTTCCAACTTTGTGGGAACAGCAAGGCCCAAAAAGGCATGGTTAGAGTTCAGTGCAGAAGAACTTGACTGGCCTGCAAAGAGTCCCGACCTCAACACCACTGAAGACCTTTGAGATAAACACAGAACAGAGACCGTGAGCCAGCCCTTCTCATCCAGCAGCAGGGTCTGACCTCACAAACGCTAATATCAAAGAATGGGCAAAAATTCCCACAGACAGCTTCCAAAATTTTGTAGAAAGCCTCCACAGAAGACTGGAAGCTGTAATATGTTCATAGGGGGGACCTGCTTCATATTAACACCTGGCTTCAGAATGGGATGTCATAGAACCTTATGTAGGTGGCTCAAAACTCCTTCTATACAGTGTAGTCAAAACTAACAGACTAAGATTGATTACTGGTTGAATAAGATGAATACAGTAAGCAAAACATGCTTCACCAACAAAACCGATATTAAAATGTGTAACCTATTTACGAGGGCAAAGCTACTACAACTCATTTGTAATACAAAGGTATGGCAGGGTATTGTGTTGGAAAAGATCAACTGCAACATCTTTGCACGATTATCTTGAGTCATATTTTTCCCTTAAGGTGGACAGAGAAAACAACTATCTGGAGGGCCACCTAAGAGTTTAATGTGCAGGAAAAACATTAGTCTTAATGCCATGAAAAACCTGTGGAAAGTTCTCTCAACCCCAAAACCCATCTTAGGTATGCAGAAATGCTTCTGGTTACACAAACGGGCCAAAACAAACAGAAGAGAAACACATACAGGAGAATCTCAAATACTAGTCAAATGAAAATGATGTATGTGAATACTGCAACTGATAAATAAAAATACAGGCTCACACTTTCTTATGCTAGTACACCAACACATTTAAATTATTACTGCTTTATCCCATGCAAGGTTAAGTTATTAAGATTTTCCAGGGAACGTCAAAGAATGACAGACTTGTCAAAAGATCTCCATTTCCAGTAATTCTCAGTTGTTCATTTCAGTGTGCATACACAAATCTCAATATTACCATGTATCACAGAAGAATAGTGCAAGTAATGAGGAAAAACTTGAATATGAACAACTGGCAAATTTTTGAAAAATGGAAAAATACAATTTTCAATTTCTCTAAGCTTACAGTTCCTTTTTCTCCAGACAGCAATCTAAAGCTGAAAGATATTCAGTTTACTTTCATATACTAATAAAATAAAGCAGGGAAATGAATCAGCAGCAAACTGCTAAACTGTTAGCTAAATGATTGCCAACTCACATTCTGTAAATCCACAAATCCATTTACTGATTATTCATTGCAGTACTAAACATCAATACAGAATAGTTCTGGTGAGCAGAAATGTGGAATTCATATTGAGAAAGATTAGAAGCTGCATATACAGATAGGCTTTCTGCCCTGAGTTAGGCCTGTCAAGCAGATAATTCCTCCCAGGCCAGAAGACTATGGGAGTAAACATTGTCTAAGAACTCAAAGAGGAAGGCCCTTGGACATTTTTCAATTTAATTCTTTTTTTTTTTTTTTTGCAGTTAT
>VUQH01022441.1:36320-59976 GCA_015106775.1 Etroplus canarensis | reverse complement strand
GGCTGATAGCTGAAGGCTCTGTCACCCATTCTACTTTTGGAAACTCTAGAAATCACAGGTAGGCCTGTACTCTGGGAGCAAAGTGTTCTTTTGGGATAACATGATACTATGAAGTCTTGAACATAGCATGGGACCCGATTATTCAAGATATTATATGTAAGGAGAAGGATTTTAAATTCATTTCTAGATTTAATAGGGAGCCACTGAAGAGAAGCCAATATAGGGAAAATATGATCTCTCCTTCTAGTCCCTGTCAATACTTTCACTGCAGCATTTTGGATCAACTGAAGGCTTTTCAGGGACCCTTCAGAACAGCCAGATAGTAATGACTTACAACAGGCCAGCCCAGAAGTAACAAATACATTAACTTTTTTTTAGCATCACTGAGACGGGGTGATTATAATCATAATGATACTGGGCAGATGAAAGATGACAATCCTACATATTTGTTTAATGTGTGCATTAAACGACATATCCATCTACGTGCTGTTCATAGTAGAATAGTGCAAAAGAGAGCTCATTTCTTTGTTTTTATTATCAGCCTTGTTTGAATAAACTTTGCAAGAGTTAAAAAAACTGACTGCAGTCCAGTTTTCTTTCAGTGCAAGCAATCATGTTGTGGCTGTTCAAATGATTTATACACTGTGAGCATAAAAGTTGCAGGGGACCAGTCAGGCAGAAAAAAATGCGTCCTGTGACTTAGCAAAACATACAACAAAAAACTGCAATTAAGCTTAGCTTACTGACCAGCCAAAAGTCACATGTTTAGCATAGTCTCAAAATATGGATAATCTTTCCTCAAGGATTTTAATAGCGTGAATAGAAGAAAAGGGACTCGATAGAGAAGTTAAGTGCATGCATACATTTAGGTCCATAAGTTCTGGGACAATGACATGTTATTTTTTGTAATTATTCCTCTGCACACTACCACAGTAGATTTTACAATCAGTCAGTATGTGATTGAAGTGCAGACTTTCAGCTTAAATTGACTTACTGAAATGCATGCTCTGTTGGGCTGAGATCGGGTGACCAACTTGGTTATTGAAGAATATCCTATTTCTTTGCACTGAGAAGCTCTTGGTTTGCTTTTGCTTTGAGTCATTACCCACATGCACGGTGAAGAGCCACCAGTTGCGTAGCATTTGTCTGAATCTGAGCAAAGAGAATATCCTGTACACTGCAGGATTCATCCTGCTACTTCCATCAGCAGTCACATCATCAGTAAACAGCAGTGACCTTGTTCCACTGGCAGCCATACATTTCCATGCCATAACATTGCTTCCACCATGTTTGACAGATGATGAAAATGAGGCTTCAGATCATGAGCTGCTCCTTTTGATCTCCACACTTTTCTCTTTTCATTATTCTGGTACAACTTAATCTTGGTTTCATCTGTCCCAAGAATTTCTTTTCTAGAACTGGGAAGGCTTTTTTCAGAGATTTTCTGGTAAAGTCTAATCTGGCCTTCCTGTTCTTGAGCATAACCAGTGATTTGCACCTTGCTGTAAACCCTCTATTTCATTCATGAAGGCGTCTCTTGATTGTAGACTCTGACAATGATACACCTACCTCCTTGAGAGTGTTGCTGACTTGCCTAAACATTGTGAATGTTTTTTTCTTAATCTTTCTTAAGGGAAGAATTCTGAAATCTTCCACTTCAGTTGTCTTCCATGGTCTTTGGGGCTTCTGGTGTTGCTTTGCTGGCCAACGTGTGCCTTCTTTTTAACAAGGTACCCCATTCTTGATTTGGGCACTCCTAAAGTTTTTGCTCTCTCTATGATAGGCTGAGAAACCAAAATAAACCTAATAATGGCCTCCTTCGCTTGTATCAACATCTCTTTGCATGTTATATAGAAAGTTCTAGTAACCAGCTACCAAATGCAATTTCAAAACTTGAAATTAACTCCAGATCTTTTATCTGCTAAGTCTGTCGTGGAATAGGCCTCATGGGGCCATGAAACTACTTATAAGTCAGTTGTCTCCTTACTTTTGAGGCTCTGAAAATGGGAGACCATGTGTAAAAATGGCTGTAATTCCTAAGCAGTTAATGGAATTCTTTTGTCAAATTCTTTGAATTAAAGCTGAAAGTCCACACTTAAAATCCACCGTGGTGGTGTACAATTGCAAAACTACCAAAATCATTGTCTCAAAACCTATGGACCTAACTCTATATTCTTGAAGTGTGTAAAATTAGTGCCTGCAACATGTCTGTGAAAAAGAGAAGTGTGCACATTCACCTTGTCAGACTGTAGAAGAAACACTCAGTCTTCCATAAAGTCCCAGGGCTTAACATCAATGTGGTATTAACAAGTGTGTGACGATATAACCATCAACCCCCCCACCACCACTCTCCTCTCCCCTTTCTCACCCACTTTTATTAAGTGCTCTACATAACTGTCAGTTTTATTTGTAAAAATCCTGCTTCTTGGTATTACAGCTGTTAGACCAAAACCTTCAGTAAGTCAATGTTTAAGTCATGTGGAACAAAATTATCACACGCACACTGTAGAAAAAGTTCCAATTTTCCTCTTTTCCTTTTTGTTTACTCCTCCACTCCACTGCTGATGTGTGCACTTCATTTCCAGACATGAAAACTGGAAATGCTTTTGCATTAGACACCATGTACACATCAGAGGGCTTGCTGAAAGCTGTGAACCTGTTTTACATTTGTCTATGACAGCAAGACAGACAGAACAGAAAATATTGAGTGAAGCAGTTTCTGCAGTTAATTTGTGTCACTGGTTTGTTTTCATAACTTGTTTATCCAACCATTTTGCTACTTTGTGTTTTGTTTTACCTTTCAATTGAATTTGTCCAATCTGATTATGTTTCCATTTGTAATGACCTTAAAAGTCATGAGACGACATAAGCATACTGAGATGGGGTGTGAGATTACATTCCTTTTCTATTAAGCCTAGTTTCACGCACATTAAGCAACAATATTTTCTTATTTAACTTCACTTTGCAGTGTTGCGTATACTCAATTTGTCGCATTAGCCATCTCACGGCTGCAAAAGGTAAAAAATGTGCCCTGACCTCAAGTGTGGAGCAATCCATCATTACTCGTCAGTTAAAATGTGCTGGAACCATAGAAACCAGGAAAAATATTGTGTTTTATAGCTGATTTATTTCTTAAAGGTAATTATCAGTCTAAAAGCAAATTTTAGAACAGTTAGTTTGGGGGAGATCATTATGCTTTTGGTATGATGTGTCTATATTCTGATGCGTAGTTCGCTCCAGGTTTCTTTCACTCCACATGGGTTAAGTGTATCCATCCTATTTTGTTGCTGGTATTATTACTGTCTGTTTTCAATGCTGGCCAGTGAATGGACTAAGTAGTATTACTCCTTTTCCACCAATGCAGAGCTGGTGCCTAATATAGAACTGCTTTCGTGCATTTTCACTGATGAAAAACAAAAGGTATTGGTGCAAAGATGGTGGCACAACATCATTTTATATGAGAAGGGCTACTGCAATGAATTCACCAATGGTTCAGAGACAAGAAAATTATTTTCTCAATTAATCTATTAGAAAATGGAAAAATACCATGTTCAGTTTCTCTAAGCCAACAATGATATATTCAGTTTGCCTTTTTTGTCCAGTCAAGAATCCTGGTGACAAACAGATAATTTATTATCTAAATAATTGCTAATTAATATTCTGTAAAGCTATTAATTGATTTCCTGATCATATGTTGCAGCACTAAACACCAACATGTAATAGTTCTGGCAAGTGGAAAAGTGAAATTCATACAGTATTGTGCAAAAGTCTTGTAATTTCTTTGTATTTGCTAGCAAAACAGGAATAAGTGTAAAGATTTATTGAAATGTGCAAAAATGCAGTACATAAGGCAGAAACAGAGTCTGTACTATTCTAACCAGCTTGAAAATCAATATCTGATACGAAATCCTTTATTCTTCAACACAGCCTGAATTTTCTTCTTCAAGTTTTCTTGTAATTGCTTTCAGTAGTCTTCGGGAATTGTTCTTCAGGCTTCTTGAAGGACATTCTTAAACTCTTCTATGGATGCTGGCTGCCTTTTGCTTCATTCTCTCTCAAGATTACCCCACACTGCTTCTATAGTGTTCCAAGACTGATAATGTTCCAGTGTGTGTTCTTCTATCCAGGTAGGCTTTTACTGCATTGGCAGTGTGTTTGGGATCAGTGTCATGCTGAAAAATGAAGTTGATGCCTATTAAATAGTTTCCCGATGATATCGTATGGTAAATTGAATTCTGACTGTAATTTTCTGGGTTTATAATTCCATCAAGTTTTGACAAGATCCCCAAGACCACAGACTGAAATGCAGCCCCAAACCATGACAGAGCCTCCACCATGTTTTACAGATGTAGACGCTCACTGCACTCACGGTTGTACCCCTCTCTAGATCTCCTCCATACATACTGACTTGAAAGAAAAAGTTCAGTTTGGATTAATCACTCCATAAGACCTACTGCCACTGATTTTTAGATGGGAATAGGGAAATGAGAAAAGGTAATGTGCTTTTGTGATAGGCTGCTTTTAACAAAGTGCCTACAATTTAAAATCAATTCTTTGATAGGTTGTCTGTGCGTAGACCTAGCACTGGTTCATCCCTTGTGTTAGGTACTTTTTTATTTTTGAATGATTCATAGGCCAGTCTTAAATGGCTTAGCTGACAAAGAACATTTCTCTGAAAATAGTGAAGTACAAGGACTTCACCATGAAAATGAATGAAAAAGCAGTAAATGTACAAAGAAAACATTGAAAGACCTTCAGAAAGCCTGGAGAACTATCGATCAAGACCACTTAAAAATTACAAGAAAGTCTGACTCTTTGGAAGCAAAATATAAAGGAATGGTGGGTGGCTCATGACTTTTGCACAATATTGTACTCATAAAGGTAAGAAGCTGGATATAACAGTAGGTTTTCTGCCCTGAGTTAGAATCAGAATCAGAAAACTTTGTTAATCCCCAGGGAGGAAATTACTTTTTTTTTCCAGAAGGCCTGTTAAATAGGTGATTCCTCCCAAGCCAGAACACAATGGAAGTAAACACTTTCCAAGAAGTCAAAGAGGGATGCTCTTAGACATCTATGTGTTACTCCTAGTAGAGTTGTACAAAAGAGTGCTCATTACTTTTGGTTTTCTTCAACAGTGTTGTTCGAATAAACTTTACAAGAGTTGCAATGCAATGAATTCCCCAGTGGTTTTGAGACTGGAGCTCGCAGATAGCCTCAGCCACAATTCACTTCACGTGGAAATAAACCGAACTTCCGTTACACAACATTCGAAACTTAAACTCAAAAATATGGGCTATTTTAGAAAAGTCAAGCCAATTTGCTTTGCATCTGCACCTGCACTGTATCACTGGAAAAGAGTTACTCTAGTTTGAATATCCTTGGGCAAGACATGGAATCCCTATGGTAATTGCTCATACAGATTTTACAGAAAAAAAATAAACTCAAGGTGCATGATCGTACGTGGGTTCTGCTTTTGAGTAATGCCTAATGAAGCTAGAAAACAGGTCTGACAGAAAAACAGTTGCAACACTTCCTGAAGTCTCAGGTCACCACTTTTGAACACCAAATCTACATACACAAAAAGGGCAAAAAACAAGGTTAAGTCTCCTGGCTTACATGTTTCTTAATAGGAGAACATTACAATTTGTCTGTCCATGCATACTATAGTGGGGGTGTTTATTTTCAGTATGTTTCGACTTCTGACGTATCATAACAAAGTCATGGAGGTCTATTGGCCATTTGTGCCAGCTATGACTTTAACGGACCGAATCCAGTTTCTATTTCACTTCACTTAATTTTCCTGTTATATCTGACTACAGTATCTAAAAACAAAACACAACAAAAAAAACCCTCACTCTTAAAAGACACAAGTGTTTTGCCAAAGGCAAGACGGTCAAGCACACTGACTCACTTTATCACCAACTCATTAGTTGAGTTGATGGAAAAGAAAATGGTTTTTAGAGCTGTGTGCCTGCACACTTCATTAGCTGTTATAATAACTTATAATAAAGCAGTGGGGAGCAGAATGGGAGTTAAAAAAAAAGAGACAAAAGGAGAAGACAAAAGCAGAGAGGTGAAGAGGAGAAAGAGAAGGAGGAGAAAGATGTCCTGGCAATGTCTGCGTAACAAGGCCACTCTGTATGTAATTGTCCCATGGTGAGTGTTGTGGTATTTGGCACAAGGAGGACACTGAAACTCAAACCCTTTCCGCAGTCTGTCCCTTTAATGTGGCAGGGAAGCTAAATGGTGCCCTGTCATCAGCCTGCATTTTCTTGCAGTAGTTTTGTACAATCAAACGCTCCCATGCAGGCACATAAATGTAAACACCCGCACACCCACACAACCACAGAGGAGACAAACTATACATGCTCAAAGCTGCACGTTACAGAATTTTTCGTGGTACCGGCGACGCTGTATTCTATATGCGAACATACATGCAGGAAGGGTGTGAAAGCAAGATGCAAACTCAGAAACCTGAGTGGCTGCACAGCTAACTAAACATACTCAGGACCCTGCACTGTAGTACTTCCCGTTCTGCAAAAGGTGAATTTCATTAAAGCTGGGTCACTCTCCAGCACAGAGAGAGAGAGTAAAGGAAGTAAGGAAAGGAAAAAAAATCTGTACAAAATGAAAGAAAGAAACAGGGGGTAATAATGAAAGAAAGCCTGAAGGGAAATGAGTTCAGTAAACTATCACCACCCCTGATTTCAGCCCAATAATGAGTCTCTTTCAGCACAATAACTTCCTGCTACTGATGCATACCGATAGAGCCACGCTACCTGAATTGTGTCTGTATGGTCAATCAAAACCATTCCCCGCCTGAAGACAAAACAAGTGGTGCAATCACCATCCATCCATCAGATAAGAAACAGATGCAAGTTAGGGGCTGAGGACCAAATGACAAACACACACACACCGACACACTATATTTACAGCTTTTCATATTCTATGTTGTGGAAAAATAAGCTCTCCATGATTTGTTTGGATCTCATTCTATTTATGATTTTTTTAAACATCCTTGATTGGTCAACATAATCACTGTATTCACTAAACTCCTCAAACTTATCCAGAAACTACTGTCTTCATTCTTGCATGTGTGTTTAACAATGTCTGCTTTTGTGTACACACAATTTGTTGTGGGAAGGATGTTGTGGGAGAGTTGGACTTGCAAGAGATGAATTAAGCAAATCAGACAAAATGAGAGACCAAAACTAAGGGTCAATTTAATACAAACTTGAGCTGAGGATCTTTCGAGTCAGTGTATCTTTAAGCCTATGGGAAACAAAGGAGAGGGAGCAAGGTTTGACCGATAAATCTGGGCAAACGAGTTGAAAAAAGTCCAGAAAACTGAGTCAGCTGTTTCCACAGCACTGACAGGAGAAAAGCAGTTGCATCCCATGTAGTCAACTTTCTTAGGGTTTTGGTGTAGGTTAGAGGCAAATCACACTTGTTACGTTTTTTTCTATAAGGTCACCAGATGTAAAACCACTGAACTTCATTTCTTTACTACAAGTGTTGGTTATGAATGAAGTTTACTGCTGGCATCTGACAGATGGGGACATTTTACTAGCATGTGCAAAGGTTGCAGCAAATTCAGACAAATGACAGCTAAAGTTTTTAACAACTCTGAATGTTATCAGGAGGCTTTCTAATTTGCAATTTATTTCACCAATCAGAATCAGAATACTCTACTCTTGTTGTTTCAATATGTTTATTTGGCAGCTTCAAAGTGACAACAGAACCTGGTTCCATACCTAAGACGGCTACATCGGGAGGAAAAAACTGACAAAACTGACTCGACCAGCTCCTCAAACTCTGCTTTTATTAATGTTATAACCTATACTGATGAAATGAAAGCTGTGTGACTCAACCAAGGAAGCACTGTGCAGCACCCAGACTCTGTACAATACACACTTACAAGAGTTATTTGTGTTGTTTCTATGTGAAGCCCAATCATTGCGGCTTTGTTTTTTAACTCTCGCTTCTGGTGTCAAATGCCCAGCAGTGACCCCCTTCATGAGTGGGGCAGCAAACCCAGGAGTCCTAAAGCAAACTCAGGGAGAACAGAAGGGCAAAAGTTCGCATGATCTTGACTTTCGTTATAAATACAAACCGTGAAAGCGGGGCCTCACTGACTTTTTGGGTTTTAAGCAGGAGGTATCAGAAAAGTTACCACAGAGATAACTGGCTTGTGGCAACCAAGCATTCACAGTGACATCACTTTTGATCCTTTGATGTCGGCTCTTCCTTCATTGTGAAGCAGAATTCACCAAGCTTTGGATTGTTCACCAACTAATAGGGCTCAGTTTAGATCATCATGAGACAGGCTAGTTTTATCCTACTGATGACGTGTTATTGCAATAGTAATCCTGTTCAGTATAAGAGGAACTGCAGGCTCAGACCTTAGGTGTGTACGCTTGGCTGAGGAGCCAATGACGTGAAGCTACCACGTCATTGGCTCCTTAGGTGCAGTGGTAGCACAGCACTGTGGAACTTCGGCCAGTCTTGGACAGACAAGCAAATACTCCAGCTTTAACACACAGTGCAACACATCACAAAAGTTTTTATCTGGCTCTGAAGGGGGAAGAAAATAACAGTCAGACCACCTACCCACCCACCCATCTATTCATCCATCTATTTATCCATCCAGCGATCGTCTTTTTCTGCTTATCTTGTTCAGGGTTGCGGGACTACAGTCTATTTCATTCAAATGTCTCAACAACTGTCATACACAACAATAATATCATTTCAGGGAAGAGCTAATAATGTCAGGGTACAGATATTAAAATTCGTCAAGTGCATGATCAATGTCTGCATGTGCTGGTAAAAAAAAAACATTGGCATTTTGAGGCTTCTCTGGTAACATCTACTTCAAGAGTAGATGTTGATTAGTGGAAATTAAGAGAAATACAACAAACCTGTGGCTATACTCCCACATATTAAGATCAATGTGCAATTCTTGTTGCCAATTATCCTGTGTTCTGGCTTACTCAAAGATCCTGGGTGTTGTCTGGGTTTCTGAAGTTGACTGTGTGGAGGACGTGTAAATTTTCGGCACATGAATTCCAAAAAGCACAAGTGGAAGTACGGTGGCTCAGTGATTAGCACTGCTGCCTCACAGCAAGAAGGTCCTGGGTTCAAACCCATGTAGGGCCCTTCTGTGTGGAGTGTGCATGCTCTCGCCATGCTTGCACAAGTTTTCTCTGGAAGCTCTGGTTTCTTCCGCCATTGAAAATCATGCTAGGGTAATGTTACCTGTCAGCCCAGTACACCCTTACAAAAGAAATTCTCAATCTCATGACTTCACTTCCTGGTTAAATAAATAATTAAAAATGTAAGGTTACAGTTTAACATTGCATGTGTTGATGTGAACAGAAAACAAAGTGAATTTGCTTCTGACAGATGAGTGCACAGCTTATGGAGGAGTGACCTTTGTTAAAGATGTGATGGTCATTTTTGCTTTTAGAGTGAGTGTGTGTGTGTGTGTGTGTGTGTGTGTGTGTGTGTGTGTGTGTGTGTGTGTGTGTGTGTGTGTGTATTTATGTATTTATGTGGGTGTGTGTGTCAGTCCTTTCTTGCCTAGCTCTTGTCCACATCACATGACCCCAGAGAGGACCAGGCAGTGGCTGTGCTCTCTATTGATTGTGTGGGCAAACGTCATCTTCAGTTTCAGCAGTTAATAAATCAGGCCTGTTCCTGACACAAGCATGTGTGTGTGTGTGTGTGTGTGTGTATACATCTGAGTATGTTTCTGTGTGTGTGTGTGTGTGTGTGTGTGTGTGTGTGTGTGTGTGTGGGCCTGTCACAGACCAGTCAGCAGGAGTGAAAGCGACAGCCACATGATAATGTAACATCACCACCATTCATCCCTGCCACACAGCATTCTGAGACAAAACAACAACAACCTAGGAACCTGAAAAAAGCAGCGTGATTTACAGCAGACATGACAAGTATCACTAATACAAATCCTCCCCTCCCTACTCTTTCAAGGAGTTCACCATCCTGCCCTCATCTGCATCTGATACAAGCCCAGTAATGCAGTCTTCATAAGAGGCAGCATTGTGTCATATCTCATGCAGAGGTAAACTACAGTTATACACAATGCTATTATCATTACTGAAAGCACTATTATGTTGCATTACATTCAATTTACGGTATACACCATGTGATCATTTCTCCTGAATTCAATTTTGGCTTTAATAAAGAAAAGGACAATCTTAATGAATTTACTAATCAGACATCTCAACAAAATATCAGCCATGAAAACATTCATTTTCTACATCTTCAAAATCCTCTTTACTGTGTTTGTGCTGTAGCTGAAAAGCTGGATGTGTGATTTATGCACGAACGTTCTCAGGCCCCAAATGTTCTGTCAATGAGATAATGGGAAGCTGTTTAAAGATTACTGCACCAATTTAACACTGCACACCTATAACACTGTCTAACTCACAACGGACTCTTAAATGGACACATTTTAAATTCCATTCATTCTTTCTTAGTGTCAAAATATGCCACTTATATTACCCACAATTCAACAGCTAAAAATAATATTGTATAATAACAGAGACGACAACATGTGTCAGCCTTTTTCTAAAACTCCTTCAGACCTGTAATCAGACCTTCACGTGTAAGATTTTAGGAGCTCCCCTCAAACGCGGTCCAAACACAAGTCTCCTTTCCTATATGCATTGCTTTATTAAACACACAGCATTGTTTCATTTGTGTAATACGGGTTTCAAAGCAGTTCAAGTCAAAGTGTAAAGTTGTAATTGCTCAACTGAATTTTGAAAGTCAGTTTAATCAATATAGCTGCAATTTACAAGATATGTCATCTCAAGGCAAGGTACTGCAAGGTAAAGACTCACTGAAATAGTTAAAAAATCAAAATTTCAACCCTAGAGTTTTATTGGGGATATTACAGGACTTTTTTATGTTGCAAATCAAAGTCACTGAAGTTCCCAGACAGGTCAATAAGTTTTGGGACAATTACACAGTTTTTTGCTATTGTGCCACTATACATCACCTCCGTGGATTTTAAATCAAACCAGTCTGTGATTGAAGTGCAACCTTTGGCTTTAATTAAACAGGTTTAGGGTTGGTGGGTTACATGCTATCATGTCACTATATATGTAATTTAGCATGATCTTTGCTGACTGGCTGAGAGAAATCCATGTGGTTCTATGACCTCACAGAGAGGTAAGGGAGACCAATTTGGATGTCCACTGAAAATACCAAATACAGTTTCTCACCTCAGAAAAGTTTAATTGACAAAGAGAAGTAAAATTACAACTAATGCATTATTCTGTAACGTCCAAAGACCACTTGTTCTGTGCAAATCACAGCACCAAACCCAAAGATATTTTATTTTACAATCACATACAACAACAACAAGAACAATAAAAATTGTTATCTTGATAACAGGGAGTTTATGTGGGAGGAAATGGCCCCCACAATCACCAAAATACTTGCTGATTTAATTTTCTGTCAACTCACTGATCAGCTTTAAAGAAGTGCTTGACAGCACTGATCTCAGCTTTCAAGCTTGACAGTTTTCAGTCCTCAGTTACAAACACATTTCAGCTGGTACCAGGAAAGCAATCATCATTAAATGCAGTATTGTGACATATTTCATACTGACCCACAGAGTTGAGGTAAACTACTGAGCAATGCAATTATCATTACTGAAAACACTGAATGAATATTATGTTACATTAAATCCAGTTTACTGTATATGTGCTCATTTCTACTGAATTGAATCTGGGCTTTATTAAAGAAAGGACAATCATTATGAAATTACTAATCATAGCTCACAGTCTATGCCATGAAAACTCTAAATATTGGGCAGTTTATACAGGTAATAGAGACCTTTTTTGCTTTAAGTTACTATTATAAAGTAAATGAGTATTGCAAATTGTAATGGGGACACAATGGCTACCTATAAGCCTCACTTTTACTAGGCAATTTTCTCAGAATCCTCCTGAGAAAATTAAAGGTCGACTGTGCCACCAAAACAGGAAGAGGATAAAATGTTAGATATGAAACAAATGAAGTAAGTATGGAAACTATCTGATAAAAGAGAATGACCCATGTCACTGGAGGAAAACTAGAGGGTGAAGGAAACTTAAAGTTAAAAAAAACAAGTGAATTTTGGACGTGCAATCACTTGAAGGAAAGCGCTTAAGCAGCAGAGTTTTAATAGTTTTGTATTTTTCATTATTTTTCATTATTTAATAATTTCACTTAGCTTATTGTGAATGAGCCTCCAGAATGAGCTCATTTCATTTGAGTTTTAATTTTACATTTCTTCTTAGCTTTTATTCGCATTAGTGTAAGTTTCAGTTTTTTTCTTTATTATGTGAGGGCTGATATTTGTCAAGGAAAGAACTATTCAGCAATGGAATACAAACAGCTAACACATTGTTAGATATTTTCTGCATATTTTTATTTTTAGCTTTTTATTTACAAAAGTGTACTTGAACCTTTAATCAAAACATAGATTCGATTTTAAGTTTAGTTTCAGTTAACTGCAAAAACCTTGGTATAAGGGTTCAAAAGTGACATTCACTTGCCTTTATTTATATAAGATTGGTGAGTAAAAAACCTGCCTACTTATTGGCCTGATTCAAGCAGGTGTTTTAAAACAAACATATCCAGTCTTTGCCTCAGTGAGGAGGGGTGTTTGTCCAGTGCTACTTTAAGTAGTCCTACAATGTTCTCCACTCTAAGCTCAGAGCTAGATTTGTGACTATCTATGAACTCATGGGAAACTTTCTCAGGCCCAAAATGTTCTCTCCATCACTAGATAATGGGAAGCTGTACAGCCTCAGTACACAAGGGCATAGTCATAAAGTACCTCTAAAACAGCTTTATGTTTTATCAGCCATCTCGAGTATCATGTGCAGAAAAGGGGCAGAGCTGAAGTGTTGTATCTGTCACTGGGTGGGGGATGGGGACACAAAAGGACAAGGAAAAACACCAGAGAAATACTGGAGGGACAGACAGAGATGAGGAGATGTGGATGGTACAGGCAAGGAGTGATGGAGAGAGAATGGGAGGCGAAAAATAGAAATGGAATAGGAGAGCGAGGTGTCAATTAAAAAAATGAACCCCAGTGCATTTGGGAGGTGACAGCTGGTGGGAGACGAGCTGACAGGCGTCACATTAGGCGGATTTGGTGGCCGCTCCCCTCATCCCCTCCTTCTATTTCTCCTCTCCCTCTGTCTCTTCCCTTCTCCGGCTTTTTCCACTGGCGATCGGCAGTTTCTCATGCGGCAGTAGTGGCAGTGGCGGCAAGCGAGGCAAGAACTCAGCTTGGTGTTTTTCAGAACAAGTTCCCCCTGCAGCTACTCCTAATAACGGTAATTATCGTCATCATCTGAGGCTTAAGCAGGCCAGTTTGAGGCCTGAGGGGCTGGCCTGATAATGAGGCAGCCAGCGCCAGAGGAGAAGACCATTCAGAGCACCGCCCTGCCACCAACGCAGAGCACTCCCATTTAAAAGCCTTCATTAAAATAATTCATTATTCAAAATAGGCAATACATTAGCCCCTGGCTGTCTGTCTTTCTTAAGGTGTCTTAAAAATATATATCTCCTTGATTGAATCAAACTCATGCTCAGCCTATGCAGTTCTAACAGCCCCAGGCTGCATAGGAAATCATAGTGGCTGAATAGCTGAGGAGAAGTCACAAGCTTGTGGAGCAGTAAGCCGTATATTCAACTTGCAAGCAAAGAGACAAAGATGTCTCTATGGAGAGGAGAGAGTCCACAGGATAATACAAAGTACACAAAAGACTGGTTTGGATAAACATCAGGCAGGGTTTAGCACTAGTTTGAATTTCTAGTGTATGTTTTAAAAATTTTGACAATTCAACATGTGACAATAAGACTAGAAAGAAGAAGAAGGACTACACAGGTGCCAAAAATTTCAACAAAACATGCTGAATTTATCTTCTACCCATTTCTGAATCTGACAATATGACATTGATGGACTCTTCAGAGAGTGGCCAGGTGTGTGAAGGTGAGAATGTTGTCAGTGTTTGAACCTCTCCCCTAAAGTATATTTGCCTCTTTTTACCCAACCTTTGAGTTTGGCCTTTTAGAACAGCTAAAAAAAACATTTTAGCCTTCTAAAAGAGCGGGACACATCATACAAGCTAATTTTCTTCAGGCACAAACTGACCCTTAAATGTACTATGATATCACTTATTATAAATGTCTTAATACCACCGCCAAAATAACATGTGAGTTTCAATTCTGATACCAAAATACACTTTTAGAGAACATGGAGGTGTTTTATCTAAGAATCCCTTTTCTTTAACCAAACTGTCAATCTTCTCAGTGTTCTGCTGCTTCTTGTTTAACACAGTAGCTAAACAATCTTCTGTTTTTCAGCCTTTAATCAGACACCACCATAGTGATGCTGTCCCAGATAACAGTTGGTGAGGAGGTGATGTGTGAAGTGTTCAGGGCCAGGAGGAGATTGTCCATGATAGTTAGCATCCTGCCCTAACTGTTGCCCTACAAGCCCTCCCTACACACCAGGACAAGACATGAAACAAGAGGTCCACTAAAACAATCCTCCTCGAGTCCCCGTGGTGTGTGTTCCTGTGCATGGCACATTTCATAAGGCCCCGCTCTTTGACTGGTGATGAGTTTATGCGAAGGTAATTAACAGTAATTAATCCTTAATTACAGCAATTAGCAGAGTCGCAGTAAATTAAGCCACATCTGGAGGCACGGAGCAGGGCGAGACGAGAAAGGGTGGGCTTTTCGACAAGTGAGGAGGCAGAAACCACGTGACAGAGATTGTTTAGGTCTACCTGGGATGCCCAGGTTGTCATCCCTGCTCAAGGCAGTCAGATGGGACTGGTGATACACTGTGTGATCTCAGAGGTGGGTGATGGGGCAGGGTCTGATGAACACGAAAGGCTGAGAGACGAGGTTCATTGCTGAACAAAATTGTTTCATCTCAGGGAGAAAGACTCCCTTAAGCTACCATGCAAGGACACCCACCATATGGCCGCTCATAGACAGTAGTGCTTGTGGTTCTGCTTCGCTGTGCTCGGCTTCACTCGACAACATGTGAACATGAATTTTACACAACCATCACCGCAAAGCAAACCTGGCTCCCAGTTTGTGGAAGAACAAAACTACACACACATTTTGCGGAAGAGAAAAGAAACACAGAGATGCTTCTGGGACATTTTATTACTAGCATGATGCAGAGAGTCTATTCAGAATCACATGGCTCAGTCTGTGCTTTCTTAAACTATTAAAAAAGATTCTGAGTGGTTACTTAGATTATCCCAAGATACATTTCATGACCAATGGGAGCAATATCTTCCATGATGACAATGCTTCTCTCCATAAAGCACAAGTGGTCACTGAGTGCTTTGAATGGCATGATAATGATGTTAGCCATACTCCTTCTGTAAATAGCTATATCCTTTTGTCTTTTCTATATATAGATTATGTACAGCCTATACATTATCTGTATGTCAGGGAAATGTGACATAAGAGACTAAACATATTACACTGGACAATCCAGATGGACAACAGATAAGGTTAGTGGTGATAAATGTTAGTATTGTCTTCTTCTTGACTGCTCAGTTGTTAATTCCTTCCATTTTGAACAGCAACTCAGATTCTTATGGGTTAAATCATTGGCAACCTCTTCAGTTTCCCTTATTTCTGTCATACAGCAGAAACCCTGAAGCTTTCCACAAGATTAGATGACACCCTGACAAATCAACATACGATACTTTTGTTGTCCCATGACAAACCATAGCAAAGCTAAAAATACCAGTGCACTGTCTCACAGAACAACCAAGTTTCTTTACTCAAATGCTGTACTTAAGTACAATTTTGAGGAATTTTGCCCATGTAATGCTACTTTATAGTCTTACACTATATTTCAGAAGGACAGCTCAGGTTGAGCAGTTTGGAGACAGTTTCAGAGAGGCAAGTTTGAGATGGTTTGGACATGTTCAGAGGAGGGATAGTGGATATATAAGACAAATGATGTTAAAGATGGAGCTGCCAGGCAGGAGGAAAAGAGGAAGACCACAGAGAAGGTTCATGGATGCAGTGAAGGAGGAAATGAAGAGGGTCGGAGTAACAGAAGAGAATGTAGGGGATAAGGTGAGATGGAGGCAGGTGATCTGCTGTGGCAACCCCTAAAAGGAGCAGCTGTCAGAAGAATTAATGAATTTACAGAGAAAACAATTCTTAAATAAATGTTATATATAATTACTCTTGATTAGTTCAAATTACCTCCACCTTACCCAGCTACAACACAATAATGAATACAAAAAGAACTAAAAAGCCCAAGCTTATAGAGATGTTATTATATAACTATGACTATATTATTATTCTGTAAAGGGAATATCCGCAGAATCAATGCATTTAGTTTTAATACTTTCAGTTTGGCTTTTGTGCTGTAAGTTGTATAATAAGTATCACATATCCTTTATTAATCAATTAGTAAGGAGCTTCAGTTTATCTCTATTGATAAGAATACAGTTTAATTTTGATTAATGAACAATCATTTTGTCTATAAAATGCCAGAATACCAAAAACTGCTCAGAATATTATATGTTTAAACTCCCTTATATGGCTGAAAGTCTCACACAGAAACATTCAGTGATGGTAAAATAATGTATAATGACTGTCAGTTCTTTCAAACATAATAGTAAATAACTGTTTATATAAAGAAATAAAATAGATTTTTTAAAAAAATTATCAAATCCATCCATTCATTAAGCACCACCTCTGTTGCAGGTGGTGCAGTCTAAGCAGAGAAGCTCAGACCCTCCTCTCCCCAGTGACCTCCTCCAGCTCTTCCAGGGGGGACATCAAGGTGTTCCCAAGCCAGATGAGAGATGTGATCTCTCCAGTGTGTCCTGGGTCTGCCCTGGGGTCTCCTCCCAGTAGGACATGCCTGAAACACCTTGCCTAGGAGGTGTCAAGCAGGCATCCTTATCAGATATCCAAACTGCCTCATCTGGCTCATTTTAATGTTATTTCAATGTTCATTGTTGAAAGCAAGAGGGATTCACTTTTCTCAAGCTTGTCATCAAAACACAAGTGAAGAGTGCACCAAAAATTGCATGCATGCATGCCCAAATCTTTGATGGACTACAAGGCGCCAATAACACTGAAACACTTAAAGAGATTTGCTTGCGGTCTTTCCCTGCATTTATCAGGAAGCTTCCCACCAAGGGAAAATAAGTCATACTGGCTTTGTTCCTGCTGCATGTGCAGTTGGTTAAGACGCTGTCAAAACTACAGAAATCGCTCTGAGGTATATGGTTTTGCCAGGCCTGATGTTCAAAAAGAGACTAGTAATGCTCAGTCTGCCCCTAGCTGTAACGAGAGAAAACAATGTAAGCAATCACTGTCCATTACTGAGACAATCTCAGTTTCATACACTCATATATTTTGACTAAAAGTGTTAAGATCTGCCTGTAACCTCCCATATGGGTGATTGTTTGCTTTTGATTAAAAAAAATGTGGCAGATATTTTGCATAAACAAAACAGAGCACTTAAATGAAAAATATAAGTATTTTTCATATGTGAAACCTCACTCAACACTACCAGAACTGTCCTAATGAATAAATAATGCAAATAAATTTGACTAATGCCTGCTAAGAGAAGCTGCAGCGTTCTCATCAAGCAGAGTTTAGAGGGAGGTCAACTTGGGACAAGAGTTTAGAGCTGTAACAGTGAATATGACAATGCAATGGCTGCAGGCAGAGAGAGTGAGACACAGAGAAACACAGAGTGTGTTTACAGCAGAGGTAGTGGTCCAAGCAGTCTAAGTGGCCTGGCTGGCAGGCCTACCACATCACTAGCGGATAAAGCCTAGTCATTAATCACCAGCCTGTGGGATCGTCCCACTGTAGCAGAATAGTAGGTCAGAGGGAGCTCCTGCTGTCAATCAGCACTAAAATGTGTGTGTGAGTCTAAGTGGAGTGGGACTGTAAGCAGAGAAATGTGCTTTTGATGAGAACGTGTCATTGTTGCCTCCAGCTACAAAAAGCATATAGTACTGAGGAATTAATGCATTAATGCAAACACCAGTGTGCAAGTGCTAGACGTCATTTACATGAAAAGCACATCAAGTCATCCGCTGGGAATGAAAGCAGCATTTTCTGCCCTAAAAGCTGAAGCTTGATTTAAAAAAATGACGACAACACTGCTCTATTTAAAAAAGGAGCAAACTGATATACAATGCAGACAGCCCTGTGGCACCAAGAGTACACACTGGAAACACTAATATCCCTCTCAGATAAGAGACACGTGCACATCAAGGGACTACTCAATGCATGTTCAACCAGTGTTTGACCCAGTTTTTTTACAATGCTGTCACAGGTTAATTCAAAGTCATCGCTGCCTACAAACACTTGAATTTCCTCCCAAAAGATAAATAATTAAATCACAGTGTGTGACAGATAGAAAACCAGTATGGTTTAACCTGGGTCATAATGCTGGCCTGAAAGGGTGATAAAAGAAGTCAGGAAAACACAAAAACTAAAGCTGCTGAAATGCACTGAACTCTGACTGGCACACTGTAGATGAGAAGTGCAGATAAGCAGCATGTTTTCATCGATAATGGCATACTTTTATAGTCTCTGCTCTACTGCAGCTTGTTGACTGTATAGTTATCTATGCTGAGACCCTACACTGAATTCACTCTGCTGACATGCAGTCCCTGTGCTGATGCTGTGGTCAGCTTAGTCTGTTTGGCAAGGTGCATAATGCAAAAGTGAGGCTGTACTTTTCCTAATAAAGTGAGGGATTCATAAAATACTCAGTGACAAAGAAATTTCAAATTTGATTCAAATTACTGAATGCAATTTAGCCTGTATCTATCACCATACTGAAGTTCTATATGTTAGTGTTTTTCCAATGACCCCAAGTTACTACTCACAGATTTAAATAGAAACTTTACTCAGTTTGTTCTAGAAGCTTAAATTCCAAATGCTTCCTTCAGGGGTTGAACCTGTGCAGATGGCACAGATACTGACATGAAGAAGCACTGTTAAGAGGCCGTTGCAGAAACACGGTCAGACCACTGTAACCATGGAAACAATGTCAAACATTTTATCAGGATTACAGATATCTAGTTGATCCTGACCGGTTTACCAAAAAGTTGCTGAAAGCAAAATGAAGAACTAATGACAAAAATGGATAATCCACCACCACCACTTTCTTTATGTGTAATATTTTTAAAATAAATCTATGGCATCTCATTTCTTCACACACACACACACACACACTTCACACATTTTTCAGTGATGAAATGTGAAAGCCATGTTTATCTTTTGTTACTACTGGTGAATTCTGTGTTATTGTTATTGTAGATCTTATTTTCTTTATTAACTACAGTGCATTAAGACAAAACTACAACCTTTTTAAAAAAGAAAATGAAAAATTGAAACAGGAAGTGAGCAGAAAAACTGCAGATCACTACTCAAAATCTCATAAAAAAAGGAAAGGTGAGGACTGCCAAACATGTTGGCCAAAATTCTCCCATAGGTATTCAAACTGGTTGAGCTCTTGTGACTGCAAAGACCAGACTGTGATTCACATCATTTTCATATTGAAAACATTCAGTGAACCCTACAATAGCACTCTTTGCATAGGGGTACTGTCAACTTGGAAGAGACCACTCCCATAAGGACAGAAATGCTTCATCAGAGGTTAAAGGAGATCACTCAGCATCTTTGTATTGATTTACAGTAACCCTTCCCTCTAAGGGGATAAGTGAACCCAAACCATGCCAGCAAATCGCCCAACACAGCAGAACAGAGCCACTAAGACCCTCCCAATGTTGAGGCCAAAGGTTCAAGTTTTGACTTGGGGTTGTTACCTGTCTGAAGGTACATTACATGAACAGTGCAAGTAGTGGAAGTACCAGGCTACCTACAGATTACACCTACAGGTGCTTTTATAACCTCCCACTTTAAATCCACAGACATTAATATAAAGTTGGTCCCCCCTTGCAGCTATAACAACTCCCACGGTTCAGGAAAGGCTTTTTACAAGATTTTGGAGTGTGTCTGTGAGAATCTTTGCCCAGTCATCCAGAAGAGCATTTGTGAGATCAGACATCAGCGTTGATAAGAAGACCCGACTCACAATCTCCACTCTAGTTTATCCCGAAGGTGCTGACTAGAGTTGTGGTCAGGACAGTGTGTGGAATAGCCAAGTTCTTCTACTCCAAACTCATCCAACCATGCCTCTATGGACCTTGCTTTGTGCACTGGTGGTCTTCCTCAAACCGGTCCCACAAAGCATAGAATTGTCCAAAATGTTTTGGAAAGCTGAAGCACGAAGATTTCCTTCATTGGAGCTAAGGATCCCAGGCCAACTTCAGAATAACAATCCCCATTACATTATCCCTCCTCCACCATACTTTACAGCTGGCAAAATGCAGTCAGGCAGGTAACTTTCTCCTGGCATTTGCCAAGCCCAAACTCCTCCATCAGACTGCCAGAAAGAGTAATATGATTTGTGATGCCACAGAACAAATATCCAACAGCTCCAGAGTCCAGTTGTGGCATGCTTTATACCACTCCTGCATGCTTGGCATGGTGCTTGTTGATGTAAGGCTTGCATGCAGCTGCCATGAGGCTCTTGGCACACAGTTTTTGTGCTGATGTTTATGCCAGAGGAGGTTTAAAACTGTGCAGTTACTGGGTCAGCAGAGTGTTGGTGACACTTATGTTGACATTTTGTAACTTTATGCAGTCTGTCATTTTGTGGCTGAGTTGCTGTGGTTCCTACATGCTTTTACTTTACAATAATGCCATTTACAATTGATTATGGAATATCTGGAAAGGAAGAATTTTCATAAGCTGGCTTGTTGGGATCCTATTACAGTACCATACTCGAATTCAGTGAGCTCTTTAGAATGACACATTCTTTCATAAATGTTTGTAAAGGCAGACTCCATATAGTGAACGTACAGAATTTTTTATTTCTGTTGCCCATTTGAGGCACCTGTTTCTCAGTCTCAATTTTTCTACGTAACATGGAAGCACATTACTAGATTCCCTGAAGACTAAATCAAACAATTCATTGATGTGGATCACTATTGCATTCTGAAGCAGTAATATTACCCTAGAATTATTTCAGGATGGGTAACACAAGGTGATTTTTTTAAATTCAGAATTTTCAGGTATACAGAACTAAAATAAATGTCTTGTTGAAGTTCCACTTCTTAAAGTGGATCATGCTGGAACTTAACCTCACATCCCCCTCAGCCCCCTGGGTGAGACAACAGTCATATACTGTGGGTCAGCCTCTACACACCTGCATCCCCAGCTGGACCTCAAACTCCCTCCCCCTTCCTCCCACCCTCACCCCATCTCCACAGTGCTCTGCTCCCAGCTGCCTGGGCTATTTATAGGTCCTGTTTCATTTCCACACCTGCAGGGGGGCAGAGTTGTCACAGTGGGCTCACAGAGCATCTCTGGAGTACTGCATGGGAATGAAAATGCACCTTGCTGATGCAGGAACTTATTCTTGTCACTCTCTCCCTGCAGACTCGCATGGTACTATTTTGTTGTGCATATGCAGTGCAGTATGTGGTGCAAAGATAACGAGTAAAAAGGAATCCGTGTAAATAAGATTCCCCTGTGCGTAGTGTGAGGTGTATTGACATGGATTACACTATGAATAATCAGGTGTGTGCAGTAACACCCACACACACACAGGAGCTTGATATTATATCAGCACATTTCCTCTCAATAAGCCTGCATGGACAATACTCCTTTTGAAAACTTGATTAACCAAAACCAGCAAGGTGATGTGCAACAACACCTAAAAGTTGCTATTTTCCTCCCACATTTCTGTTTTTTTTCCTGTCATGCTTTTCTACTCTGGATGTAGTGGGCTGAGGATCCAGTCAGCGGATTACATTATCAGTCTGACCTAGTTGCCAGCTATCTCCTGAGACCTGAGGAGCCAGGCTTTCTGCACAGCCTTCCGCTGCTACAACACGCACACTGTGTAACTTTAATTTATCAGGGGGAAGAGGAGGGAGAAATGTGACAGGTTGACAGTTCTCTTTGCCTGCCACTCCGAGCGCTCCCCTCTCCCTGCAGTGTGCTGGTTAAGTGTCCTAGCTATAGAACTGTGCATTACAGGAGTGACTGTTATTCAGCGCCCTGGAAACTCATCAGGAAGGTTGGAACCACCTTATTAATGTGAACACTTATGGTGAGATTTGCACAGAAAAATGTGATTCAAGAGGTGAGGTAAGGAGCTATTCTTTTCTATTCTGACGTAAAGAGCGATAAAAAAAAAAGAAAACAAAAAAACCAATACACGATATAATGTGTGTGAAGTATTAAATTCACTTATACAAATTAACCTACGCAAAAGTCTAAAAATAATCTACTAGAAGTAAAAAAGTAAAAAACAAAAAAAGGTTTAAAAATACACTTTATATCAGTACAGAAATATCCTTAAAGTATTAAAAAAATACTTATTATGGCCCTGACATACTGGACCTGGGATGGTTAAAAAAGAAAATTTATAGATTATAAGACTGCAAAAATGCTCTAAGTTACACTAACTTTATTTACTATGTGTTGTGTTTTTGGCAAATTAATGAAGCGCATGGAGGGGGTGTGAGAGTCTTTAACCATTAGTGCAATAGCATGCATAAAAAACAATTACACAATTACTTATGATTTTATCCTGTGTGCATTGTTGACACAACATTATTATTACATTTTTAAATATCACAATTATTGTTAATACAGTTATGTTGACAACCTTGTTCATAAAATCTAAAAAGCAAATTTAAGAACAGTATTTCCATCAGAAACGCAGAAAGAATTGCTAGTAAAAAGGATTATATTAGTGAAGTACTTCAGCATATGCACTCAGTTTCTTTCCACCAATGTCATCTAGCATTAAAAAGGGCACTGTCAATAGTCCTCTCATCAAAATTAGAGCACATAGCAGCAGAAATTATTTCCTACTTTAAGAATATGGCCTCCATACTGAGCAACTCTGGGAGTGTTCAATTAATTTCATAAAGTCAATCATGTAGCAATTAGTCAAGGAAAGGCATAATAGGCATCCAAAAGAAACAATTTAGGGCTGTTATTCAGAAAGCACAAAGGACTTTAAAAAATCACAAAGCAGTTTTCAGTAGCAGAATTGAAATCATGACACACTCACGACATGTGAAAGGCAGCACAATGACAATATACTCTGAGAACAAAAGACTGGACTAATCAGCCTGCAGATTAAAAAAATGAAAATTTCCAACAATAGGAGCGCTGACGTCTAGAGAAGGAAAGAAAATTTGAAAACTTGGTACAGCTCAATTAAATAAAACCTTGAAAGAGGAAGGAAGTAAAAATCCAGGAGAGGAAATATTATTTATCCTCCATGCTGAGTGTGTGGTGATAGATGATCAGCCAAAATATCAAAACAGGCGGGAATAATGGAACTATCATGAAATTGTTAAATATCAACATCTCACATAATATTCAGGCTGAGGTGCGCCAGACATGCATATGAAAGATTTTTGGGTCATGACTGTTTCCCCCAGGTAAAGGGGGAAAAAAAAACAGTCAATATGGTTTTTCTGTGAATATTTGGGGGTGGGGGGGGGGGGTGGGGGGGGGAGGG
>VUQH01022441.1:16762-36300 GCA_015106775.1 Etroplus canarensis | reverse complement strand
CTGCCAGATTAGGCTACAGCCTGTGCCAAGGTTATAAACAGGCTGTTATCAGGCTTCCAAACAGAATAATCCTCCCTGTATCAGCGCCCAAACATATGGGGCCACACAAAGCAGCAGCAGCCCCTGACAGACACCCCCTTTTAATTACACAGAGGAGGGGGGCAGGACCTTTCTCACAGTGCCTTTCCCTTTTCTGCTTTACTTCTCTCCGTCTGGCTGTCTTAGAACACATTTATTCTCAGATGTAAGCTCACGTGTCAAAAAAAGCCTACAAATGAACCTTAGAGACCTTACTTTGCCTCAACGTTTTAACAGTTCGTCGATTAATCTATTAGTTGAGTGTGACAAAAAGCATTGATACATTTTTGATTCCATTTTCTAAACTACACAGATTTGCTGCTATTCTTCGTTTAATGTAATTGTGTAAAACATCTTTGAGATTTGAAGTGTTTTTTTAGATAGCTGATAGCTAAGTGTTTCAACTGCATGCCACAAGATCCAAATGCATCTGAATAGTATAACTCCTAACTGTCCAGATCATTTGCTGCACATTTCTGGTCTCTCTGGACTGTATCGTTCAAATAAAAGCATAACAGCCCAAATTTAATCTTAGAAACTATTTATTTTAGGCTTTAGGAAACTGTGAAGAGCACTAGCCATTTTCATCATTTCCATAATGTATAAACCAAAAAATTAAAATGACCAGCAGATTAATATGGGGTTTTGAAATGTTGGTCAGACAAAAATAATGTGATCACGGCACCTTAGGCTCTGGGAAATTTCGGCTTTTGTGTGGGATTCATAAAAATCCAATTTCCAGAAAAGTTATTGCAAGTTTCCAAAATGCAATAAAAACAAAAATCTATAAAAATAAAAATCTGTGATATGTTAATTCATGTGACCCTCCATTTAACTGACAAAAATACAAAGAAAAGATTTTCAATAGCTTTACTGACCATCTTAATTGCATGTTGTAAATATGCTGTATACAAATTTACAATTTGATAGTTGAAGACACGCAACAGAAGTTGGGATGGAGTTAAAAAAAATGTTTTTAAAGTTGATATTAAAGTCTCACAGATTTGGAAGAGTCAACATTAAGCGGGCTAATTGAGAGCAGGTGATGTATAATAATTAGGTACAAAAGCAGCATCTATCAAAGGCTCAGTTTACAAGAAAGGATGGGTCATGGCTTACCTGTTTGTGCCAAAATTCATAAGAGAATTGTCAGTTCAAAAGGAACATTTCAGCAGAGAATTTTAAGTCTTTTAACATCTACAGTGCATAATATTGTGAAAATGTTGAGAGATTTTGGGGACATCTCAGTATGCAAAGGGGAAGGTCAGAAACCACTGTTGAGTGTGTGTACTCTTTGAGCCCTCAGGTGACACTGCCTAAGAAACCATCATGCTACTGCGGAAAATATAGCCACCTGGGCTAAGGGGGTAACTTCAGAAAACCATTTTCATGTAACACAGTCTGTCACTGCACCCAGAAATGCAACTTGAAATCATATTACATAAGGAGGAAGGCATACATCCACTCTATGCAAAAACACCAAGTTCTCTGGGCCACAGCTCATCTCAGACACAACAAAAGACTGTAAGATGAGTCCACATTTAGGTTTGTTTTCAGGAAAAAAGGGCATTGAGTTCTCTTTACCAAAGATGAAAACAGTTATCCATATTGTTATTAGCAAATTAACAGTATCTGCAATGGTATGGCAGTGCACCAGAGTTCACAGCATGAGTGAGTTGCATGAGTTGACCCTGAGGTATATATTAGGAATTTAGAAAAATATGTGTTGCTATCAAGGTGACATCTCTTCCTGGGACTTTAATGCTTATTTCAGCAGGACAATACCAGACCACATTCAGCCACAACAGCGTGGCTTTGTAGACACACAAGCATAAGTGCGTGTGCTTGACTGGCTTGCTGCCAATTCAGATCTGTCTCCTGTTGGAAATGAATGGGTCATCATGAAGAGGAGAATCAGACAATGGATCGCGGACTGGTGAGCAGCTGAAGTGTTACATCAAGCAAGAATAGACAAAATTTCCAACTACAAAACTACCACAATTAGTATCCTCAGTTACAAAATAATTAAAAAGCATCCTTAAAAGGAAAGGTGATGCATTACAATAATAAATGCCTCTGTCCCAATTGTTTTGAATGTGTTGTAGCCATTGAATTCTAGATTAATGTAAATTTACAAAACACAATTAAACTGGCCAGTAAAACTATTGAAAATCTTTTCTTTGTACTTTTGACAGTTAAATAAATGTTTAGATGATTTAACATATACACATGTTTTTTTTATTGCATTTTTGGAAATATCCCATATTTTCTGGAAATAGATCAAACAGTTAATTAAGTGTGTGGACATCGTTCTGCAAGACAGTGACTGTGATATTTTTGCATATTTTAAAGAATGTTACTATGTGCAATTTTCTAAAACTATTTTATAAAATGTACAATTCTCCAAATTAATGAAATAATGTGAAGATTAATCTATGACAAAAATGATGGTTAGCTTCAGTCCCTTTATCCAATTTAGATTTTAGAGTAAAAACCTGGCAATTTCAATACATACTTTCAAATCTAGCAATAGCTAAACCTTTGTCAGTCTGTTTCAGTCATCTCTTAACTGTTGGGGGGCTTTTCTCCCATCTGAAAGAAATAAATTCCTTATTCTTTTATATACTGCCTACAGATTTTAAAGTCTTGTTCAATAAAGTTTAAATGTCACAGAGGTGTAATAACGGGGATCATATAAAAGCTTTGCTTGGAAAAGCTATGCAAAAATGATGGCGTCCCGTTCCGCTTGTGCAATAAAGTTTTATTTGGCTGAATCGGCCAATAAAAGTGAGCTTTGAAGGTTGTCAATGGGGAGTAATTGGTCCATTTTACAGGAGCGATCATATTTCTTTGAAGCTTTTTTTCATAAGACGTGAATGAGTCTCGACATGAGGAGAATCTTCTTGTTAGGGATGTGACTTATCCACCAACCTTCAGCCAACACAGAAGGGCATATAAACACTGACACACATTACACACACACATTACACACACACACACACACACACACACACACACACACACACACACACACACACACACAAAACATCTGGAAAACCAATGCAGGGCAGGTAAATGACACCATATGCAGCTCTGGTTGTCTGTGCTACAAGCCCTTTTGTGAGATTTCACATGAATGATGGAGATACACAATAACAGCGCTCGCTTTTGGCAGCAACAGAGCCCATTTCACACACCCCCAGACAGAGGAAAGAGTGTAGAGCTTAATGACGTCCAATCTTCTCTGTCACGCCGGGCTGGAGGCTCACCGGGGCAAAAATCGACCGACAGTTCAAAGAGCTGTTAACTGGTTTTGAGAACTTCTTGCTGATGCACAAAGCACACTTTTGTTTCAAACATGGTAGTATGTCATCATTTTGTTCTCCCACAATTAAAGTTTGACAATCACACTGTATATAGGTAAAACAGATTCCCAGATATTCAACCATAGAATGTGAAATGGTGGCTTTTCATAAATAAAATGCGCGGTCTGAACTCAATTTCACTTGCACTTGTTTCAACATACCTGGTAAGACATAAATGTCAACCACTGTAAACAAACACAGACCAAAGCAGATGATAAGCTCAAAAAAATAAAGGGGTTACCTTCATTTGCCATAGACAATCAGTCGGAGATCTGAAGGCCTTTTTTGTCTATGTGCTTTTTAAACTATCACTGTCTGAAGTCTTTCTCTTTTGACTGGGACTTTAGTTTTTTAATAATAAAGATGTGTGATGTAGCTTGTACCAAATAAAATTGGTAACTTCTTCTTTGGTATTTTCATACAGGAATTTTGAATGAATAAATTGGATGAACCCAAAGCCTGTTAATCCCTATCTTTGTTAAAGACTGTGCCTCTTTTCCCCCAGTGACCGAATTGGGCACGGTAAAGTAATGCTTGTTTAAGCAAAGGAAAAGACAGAGTTTTGTTTTTGTCATCAGGTCTGGGCTAGCTCATTGGTTTGATTTCATAGCTGCAGAAGCATTTGGTAAAAAAATTCTGAGTGCAACTGTAAGCCAAAGTGTCAGCATCTATTCATCCTGATAGGAAAGACCCAAAATGATAATCAAACACTCAAGCCTCTTTGGAGCAACGCTGCCAGTGCCATAGAAAAACAGACAGACAAATACAATGAGTATCTCCACACCCCTGCTCTGACAGGAGGCGCTGGCAGGCCGAGTCGGGGTAAACGGACTGCGCTGTGCGGCACAGCAACCCCTAATGATCTCCCCTCTGTTTCAGCGGACTGAGAAAAGCCATTACCTCCCGCCACATTACCCTGCCATCCCTCACATGGTGGATGGCTCCTCTCTCCCATGAGCACCTTGCTCCAGTCATGGCTGGCAGTGCTCACCTCCTTACCGCCTCCTCCTCAACCCCGTCCCCCTCCTCCCACTGAAATCCCCAGCTCTATACATCACATTTAACACTTTGACACTAACAGTCTATAATGTTTCTATTCTACAAAATCACTCTGCCAACTCCAGGATAGCAGAGCAGAGTCTGAGGAAAATAAATACCACTCTCAGCCGCTGGCAGTAAATTCTAAAGGAAAAGGAAAAGTACAAAAAGAGCCTCTTATACACTCGGCCTCTTAACTCGCCATCTAAGAGGTCTTCAGGCTGCAATGGAAGCAAGGGATAATTTCAGTCGATACACATTACAGTTTCTACTGACAGCAGCAGCTCACACTTTACATGGACAACTGTCTGTGCCGTACGAAGAAGCCATATACCCACATTTTAGAGACGTCAACATTCTTTGCGAGCACTTTATCACCGTATGAAATAAACATTTCACTGCATTAAATTATTAAAATCAAAAAGTGGCATGAATAAATAAAACCAGGCTGAATAAGTGATGTGACAAGACAAACTCCAGGCATGACCTTTGAAAGTGTCTCAATGTGTCAGGAGACAAAAATAGAGGGATGTACTTTAAGAATGAGGTTTAAAAAAAAGAGGAGTAAATGCAAAAACTGAAAAAGAGGCTGAGTTGTCAAAAAACAGAGGAGAATGAAAAAAACCCAGCCATAAATGAAACACGTCAGGAGAGATTAGTCTACTCAAAAACAGAGAAGAAACAATAAACATAGAAGGCACCCACACTTCATTGCATTACAATTTGTTTCTTTTGTCTCTCCCTTTAATATAAGTGTTTGCTTGGGCAAAATCCAATCATTTCATTCTCTCCAAGCGTATTTCATGTATATAAACAAACATTTGCTCGACCTCACTGGAGTATTAGCTTTAATGTATCGTCAGCAAGCCTGGCTTTGAGAGGGCATTAATTTCAATTCGCCGATTTAAACACTCCAGTTTGTCGCAATCCTTCATCGCAGTATGCCACCAAGTCAACACACACAATGGGCCTATTTTTCAATCTAATGGCAGAGCTTACTTGCCATTAGTGAAAAAACTGCTTTTGCTTTGAACAAGGCACTCAAAACGTAACCCTGCATTTCAAAATGAATTTGAATAATTAATTGCAAGTTTAAAACAGCCACGAATCCCAAGAAATGGGCTGGGGAAGGGAGCTTGGAAATATATTTCTCGCCCTGAGGCCAGTAGATGTCTCATCTTAGAAAGCAGGAAAATCTCGTGTTTGAGGATAGAGTGTGTAATCTCCAGTGAATCTAATGAAACAAAGTAAAAGATAACGCCACATTTCATCACATTGGAGACAGAGAGCTTCCTTTGGCTTGCCCTTGAGGTGGCAAGAATCCATAATCTGAGGAAATCAGTCTTTTTATGTAGTTGAGGTATCACAAGCCCATATTTGACCTGACTCTCAAGACAACTGATTTATGAGCAGATCGGATACTTGAGCCAGAAGTCTACACCTATCTCTCAAATGATTTATTTTGAAGAAAAGGAGAAACCATTACGACATCAAGCACTGTCACAAGTAATTTAGATGGAATGCGGCCCTTCAACAAGACATAAATACAATATATGTTGATCAACAATGCATATTTGATGATAATGAGGTATTTTCGCCATCAAATGTTCTTGCAAAACTATGTATTTAAAGCAATACATTCTCAAATATGTCATTTAGAGAATCCACCTCTTCTCCTGCTGTCCTTGGCCCATTCCTTTGCAGTGAGCTTGTCTTTATTATTTAATTAAGCCACTACGGCCATTACATTAATAATTGAGTGTGAGAGGAGACCCAGGGCAGCCGCAGGCTCTGGCGCATTGGGCTTCCTGGTGAGGAGTGTATTAAAAATGTGTGTGTTTATGTCCCCGGGGCGTCTGTCCTGGCTGCATAAAATTGAATTGGTTATATCTAATATATCATCCCCTAAGGGTGACTGGGTGGGTGAGGAGGAGCAGGGGAGAGCTGGGATGGTCGCATCCTGCCAGCAGGGAATGAGTCTTAGAGATTCAGAGAGAGACGCATGAGGCTGTGACGTTAATGTCCCTCAGAATCAAATCGATGGCTGTCCGAATCCTCAATGAGCATGGCCTTAAGCTACGAAGCACAAGACAAGCCCAGAACCAGATTAAGCCCACTCGTTACCGCAGTCTTTGTTCACTTCTGGTGTCTGGTGATGCATTCAGTGCATCACTGAGAATAGGTGGGGGATTTCTTATGAAAACGGATTACAACCAGATACCAAATACATGCAAGAAAAAAGCTTATGGCATTCATATGGATACTAAGAGGATGAATGCTGGTGACAATGTAAGTGTCTGAATGTAAAGGCAGGAGAAACATCACTCATGATCCCTCCTTTCACAGACTGGGGGCTGACTGCAAATGCACTTTCCCTCTCTGTCTTTCTCCACCTCTTCTCTTATCTGCTTTTCCCACCATCCCCCACTCCCACCTCCACATCCAGCGAGCCGAGCCCCATGCCTTTATCCAACTCTGCACCTTTAAGGCCTCCAGACTCCAGAGGAATGAGCATTTTAACACCACCATTAAGGTCAGGGCCTAAATTATTGATCTGCCACCTCTATCAGCATAACGGTCACGTAGCCAGTATCACAATCTAACCCTGCCGCCCTCGGCCAGCTCACTGCAGCTACCTCAATTAGAGAGAGATTCTCATTACAAAGAGAGACAGTGAAAGTGAGAGTGAGAGAGAACAAGGTAGAGAAGAAAAAAAAGAGAGGTCCATTTCAGATGATGAAAAAAGGGGACAGAGAGCATTCTTTACACCCACCCTCCTCCTCCCCATCCACTTCCTCCTCCCCCTTGAAGTCTCCCATCATCTCCCCAGACAAGACCCAAAGATGACAGGTCTTATCCTCACCAAAATGCGGGCGATAAGGCAGCTGTAAAAGAATAATAAAAGAATAATGCATGGAGGATGAAAGAGGAAGGCAGACAGGGAGTGAAGTAGAGAGAGGCAGGCCAGGGAGGGGGCAGCAACATAAATAAAGATGCGGCACAGTAGGGCTGGATCTCCTAATGAATTCGGAAGGTCCTGGATCAATAACATCAGCACGCTGACGACACATCACAAATGCCAAAGGAGCTCTCTGCTTTAAGCAGAGCCTGAAGAAAAACAGACATTTACTGCATGCTTCTTCTCCACAAAAATGACCAAAAATGTCAGAAATCATTGAAAATCCTCTTTAAAAATGGACTGAACCCATGAAGACTATGTTTGTGTGTGATGCTGCTGTGAGGAGCATCAGGAAGCAGGAAGCAGTCTTGATGCTTGGTAATGGGGATGATTTCCACCTAGGAGATGCAGTGATAGTGGCCGTGCTATCAGTGCCATTAGCAATGCTGATGACAGATGGTTTCTTTGTCTCTATTCAGATTTATTTTCACAGCTGTCAGGGAAAAAACACACTGAGTACATCATTACCCAGAGCAAATGGCCTGAAATGAAACAATCTCTGACATGACAGACAAACTGTATACTGATCTGTGTGTGAAAAACTGGAGACTATGTTAGAAAGTGTTATGGCAAAGACTCCCTTAAAAATGGATCAAAGCAAAAGCTGAGTTGGGTCTCAAAAACGTGCCCTCTCTCCCGATTCGCTCATACACAATCATGGCCTAATGGCATTCCATTAACATAATTGCCAACATAACTAGTGTTCCGTGTCTGAGAGCCATTCTCCAACTATACAGAAAAAAGAAACAGAAAGATGAGAGGAGATGAAATTGAGCCAAACTGGGACCATCCCCAAAAACATATTGAGGGTGTTCAAGCTGGATTCGCCTCCTCCTCACCCGCTTTTCAAAGCTATAGCGCTTTGCAGAGACCCCCTGGGAAGACTCTGGCATCTCAAGGAATGTGATGCCAGTGTATATGTGTGTGTGTTTGTCTGTTTGTGTGAGGGAACATTTTTTTTGTATGCAGTACAGATAGTGGGTGAAAGAGCAGAGAGCTTCCTTCACATGTTGGTAGCTGCCTCTGCGTTCAAAGATTGGGCCCCAACGCACGCTTCACACCAAACACAACCTGCCAGGCGAAATGAAATTCCCATTATTTTTAATTAATCCCTAATTAAAATATATTACTCCACAGATTCCACAAATCTCTCTTAATATGCAAATGTGGCCAATTCAAGGATATTTACATATCATTAATTAAGGCAAGCACATTCTCTTAGTCTAATGAGCTGTGGCCTGGGTCTGCCAAGGAAAACTAAACACTGGGCTCAGGAGTGAGTAAGCACAGCCACAGGGGGATGCCGACTCTCTGTTGAGTCAGGACTATCAAACGCTAATGCCGGGGTGAAGTAGACAACAACTCTGCTAGGCTCACTGGAAAAATCCACCCTGAAACACTTTGACATCATTAAAAACTGCTGCTGGTGATGCAGCTTACATTTTTGTGCCTTTTTTGAAAAGCAGGCGTGTGTTCTTCTCATTCCTCAGTGTAAGTAGCCAAACGTAGCAGATATGACATCAAAGAGAGGTATTTTTCACTTATAAGCAACAAGTTCATGCACTTACATCTGCTGAAAGCACACCTGAAATAAATACTGACAAAGTAAGCTAATGTTAAGCCTTTCTGCACCTTGAAAAAACATTATGTCACACTGTGATAGTATCACATATATGCTACATCCTTTTATTTCAACTCCTTATTAAAACTATAGTATATAAAATGTACCTTTCGACTGCTCCCTTGTATTCTCACCAAGGGGTCGCCACAGTGGATTAATCCGCATTGGTAATTTGGCAGAGGTTTTACACCAGATGGCTTTCCTTGCGCAACCCTTCATGGTGTGAGGGGCTTGTGCCCCCACCGTCACACCAGGGACCTTTTGCTTGTAATGTGTATACCACTACACTACAGGGGACCTAAAACTACAGTACATAATTTGAATTATTAAAACATGTCTTTATTATGGCTGTGCTATGTCAGAGACTTCAAAATTAGGATTTTATCATGTGGACGCAGTTTTGGGCATCTTTTAGGCATTAAATAGAATTTAAATGAAGTTGTGAGTTTGAACAATCTTTGGTTGAGTTAGCTTGAGTTTTCAACTGAACAGAAAAGAACAGAAAAAGAGGCTATACAAGTACAATTCTGAGCTTTCAAAAAGCTGTGATGTGTAAAATATAACTTAAAAAATGACACAATGATATGAAAATCGCCTGAACTCAAAATTATGTCTAAGGGTTTTTTTAATCAATACATAGCTATTTTACATTTGATGCTAATAACAATGACATGTTTACTACTGTGCTGCATCAAATCTACTTTTAATACAATTATTTATGGTACTGGAGAGGTAAACTGCTGTATTTTTGGGAAGGTTTTACCTTTATGTAGGATTTAAGTTGCTCATCCGTTTACTTCATATATTCAGTTTCATAAAGCACCAACTGTTTTCAGCCATCCAGTTAAATTTAGAGCCAGTTTACCATCCAGATTCTTTCCACACCAAAATGATGTTGCAATATATGGCCTATGTTATTTGGCATTGGCTTGTTGAAATAAGCAAGACAATGCCAATAAGAAAAAAGGTCTAGTCTGAATGGCAGTGTATACTTCTCCAAACCCATATACACCATTCAGCATTAATACTGCCTTTACAGATGACTTAGCCATGTCATGTTTACTAATACACTCCTATTATTATTATTACCATGAATATTTGCTTTTGAACTATATGCTGAAAGCAAGCCAGATGGCATCTCCCCTCTTTATTTGGCTGGGTGCAGCTTCCATTATTTACAAAAAAAATTATTTGCCAGTTAAAATGAGCATATATTTTTCAAACAAAAAAGAAAAAATGCATCAATTTCCACATTTGATATGTTGTGTTTGTGATATTTTCAATTAAATATAGGTTTTGAATAAATAGCAAATCACTGAAATCTTATTTTACTGGCAACCTGTCCAAGGTGGACTGTGCTTCTTCTTCTAACAGTTGAGATAGGCTCCAGCCTCCCATGACCCTGAAGTGGTTATGAAAATGAATGGATGGATGGATGGATGGATGGATGGATGGATGGATGAAACATTTATGTCACTTGAGTTTTTAAATTGTGCTCTCACTGCACTTCACTTCAGACTCGTCTGCCTTTTCTTCCCTGCCCATTGCTCATAAGTGCAGTAAGGTTTTGCCGGTCAGGTAAAAATAGTGATATGAAGACATCTGAGGCATTAACAAAAAAATCAAAATATTCTCACAGCTGACTGAAATATGCAACATGGGCAAAGCAGTAACAAGGACACACTTCATCATTACAGGGTTTGTAACACATTCGAAATTTGCTACACCTTGACCATGAGCAGCATTGAAATACTACTCATATGTAAATGCGTGAGTGCTAAAGATCCAGTAATGTAATATATTCTAATGCTAGAAGGGCGCTTGGAGAGCACAGACGAACTCCAAGGCCAACACTCTCATCAAACATCATAAACATTTACACAAAATGAGAACATAAATACACAAATGAGTGAATATTTGAATGGCAAAGGAGTTCAACTTCCTAAACACGCTCCCAAATTCTGAAAACCGCTCTGGTTCTTAATACATACACCTTCAACCCCAAACCAACCACTGCCCTCCAAAATTGAGGTCCCTTTCTTCCCACTGAGATGTCACTGCCATTAGCTGGTAAAAGTCAGTCCTTTGGGGTGTCGTAACAGCTTTGGGCCCTAAGCAGAGCCTATGCACAAGTTGTTGGTCTTGATCTGCAGCAAAATTTAAAAGATTTTGGCATTGAGTACAGTCCACCTCTCCACTAAGTTTAATAAAAATTGGCCAGGTAATTTTTCATCTTCCTGCTAACAAACAAACAAACACCAATGAAAACACTCTTTTGCATCATGAATGCAGTTATATTTTGGTTCTTTGATATTTTTTTCAATGACTGCACTTACAATTGAGTATACTGTATATAATAAAGTCAAATTACTTGATGGTCTATTATTCCCTTGTATTTCTAGTGCACAACAGTGCATGATTATCATGCTATCAACCACAATATCAGCTTCTTAATAATTAAAGTGAATATGTGTAGAGTATCCAACCATTTTTCCATAGCTGTTACATGGATACTTTTCATGAATATCATGTTATATGAGGTGATTTGAAGGAGAGTGAGGAAATGAGCTGGGGTGAAATGTACCTTGCTCATCTCCTTGTTCTCCCCTTTTCCAGCTGCTCTAATTTGACACCTTGAGCTTTGGGGGAGGTGGTGGGGTGGTGGGTAGGGTTAACTAGGTGGGGGAGTGCAAAGACACAGCGGAATTCATTAAGAATAGCAACCCGTCTCTCCCCTCAACCTCCCTCCAACGCTAATGATATCTGAGGTTAGCAGAGAGCAGACTAGCCAGAAGATGGGAAAAGAGGAGCGAAAAGGAACAAAGACAGAAAGTGGGAGAAACCAAGAGAGTGGGGAGCTCCGGAAAAATTAGAAATATTTTGAATAAATCTATTTCCAGTGGAACAAGTTCATGGTTCAGCTCGTACACGAGGTGCTTGCGCTGAACAATTTCACCGAGGCCCTGTTTGCCTGGTTGGTTCTGAGTGTATTTCTGCATCCTGTTAACATTCACATGAAATGAAAGAGGTTTCAAAAACTGCTATTTTGCCTCTGACAGTCCTAATGCACTATGATGACATACCAACAACCGACTGCAGACCTTCGAAAAACCCATTTACGCCACACTTTGTAGGTTGGATGGAGTGCAATCAGACCTTTTCAACATTGTGATTACCACGTACTGGCACAGTAATCTGTGGCTGAGGAATTGGCTGGCTAATGGCAGTTTCACATCAGCCATCTATAGGGACCTTGCAGACAGGTAAAGTGGTAGTTGCAAGATATTGAAATGGCCAGGGCCACCTGGGATGAAAGGCCTTTAAAAAAAGTATTAAGAACTTATTTTTTTTCTAGAAGCAAAAGCACTGTGTGTAAGATGAGCAGCTTTATCTTTGCAGTGACTTAAAACATCAAACACCTTGCTTTGCCTCACAACCACCGAAGCTGCAGCTTGATTTTAGAGCTGGAGGGAAAATGATTGAGGGGTGAGAAAAAAAATGTTTCAAAGCTGAACTGAAATCCTTGCTGAAACAGTGTCCCGAGACCTTTCAAACACTCATTTCCATTTATCTAGTAGCGACATTTTTCATGACGTACTCTCTGGCAAACTATCTGACTCATAAATCCAATTCAAGCCTATTACTGAAGAACTTTTAAAGCTATCCTTCATTAATGTTAATGGGGTTTTTTAGTGGAGGCCAGTGGTGGTTAGGACTACATGGCTGCTTTCCCAAGCTTGTTTAACAGGCTCCAGACAGAGATGGATGCTCCTTGCAGTCCGATAGGCTCTCTGAGCCATCTATCACCCAGAGGACCCACCCACAGAGCTGGCGTTCCATAACAAAGGGCAGACAGGAAAGCTTCTGATTGACAGCTTTATGTGCGCGGTGGCTAGTCAGACAGCAATGAGGAGACGCGGTATCTGTTTGTGGCCTCGGTGCTGGCCCCCTTTCTGAAAATGAGTTGTGAAGAACAGAACAAAATAATGAGTGAGCAGGGGAATCAATCAATATGCCGACACACGAGATAAATGAGAGAATCAAACACACACAAAAAACATCCCTAATGCTGCTGAGTAGGTACAAAACTAATCAGGCAAATGAAGCTGCCTGAGCAACATAAACTGTGAATGGAGAGCAGTGTTAAGGCATAAACAGTTATTATCACAAAGATTATTACCCTTACACCTCCAGACTCACTAATTACCACAGTAAACAGCCACACTCTTGAATGTATGGCTGAAGCATGCAGTAAAACCTGGTGCAACATATAAATGCAGATCTAAGTCACAAATAAAGGGCTAACACACTGTTCTGCAGGCACTAAACTCTGGTTCCAAAACAATAAAATCTATAATAATGTAAAAAATGCATAAACTGCTTTGGTTCTGTCACAGCTGTAATCATTTTACGAGGCCACAGTTCCTTTCAGGGTGTGTATATTCTTGAAATGCAGACAAAAAGGAAAGGGGGGTGGGGGTGTTTCAGAAGAGACACACTAAATTTGGACAGTAAGTAGTATCACCCCGTCTGCGCGGTACACCGCACATTCGCAACGCCCCATTTAACCGCACACGGCGCTTCCCTCTACTGCCTTCATTTGCATACTTCAGCGGGGCCCTGACGGATGAAGACGGATGGGGCAAAATCAGCCTCACTGAAACAACTGTTTTATCAAGGTTAAACTATCCAAGAAGCTCTTAACCCCCGTGCCTTTATCACAGTACAGCTCTCCCAATATCAATCTATCAATATGATCTTATCGTGAGGGAGGCGGGAGAAGACGCTCTTCATAAACTCAAGTAATAGGAACATAAAGGAATTTTATGTGTTTAGGGGAGGAGACTGCTAAACATGGTGCTGAAGGACATGTCCAATAAAACAGGCTGTATGGTGGTGCCAGCAAGCCAAATAAAAAATAATAGAAGAAAAGCTGCTCCCCTCAAGGTATGAGAGGCATGCTTGGAGTCACAGGGTTGTCGGTTCTTATCTTGGGAACAACTTGTGAAAGCGTCAATGAGAAACACTAAAATCCCCCTTTTACAGCATAGCGTAGGGCAACCTGCACATACTGTCATCTGATCTGCTCCAGGTAAATGTTAAAATAAATTATCTATATATGTTTAATGGCAGAAACATATTCAATAAAGAAGTAATAGATGTATGTCTAATATCACTTGTCCTGTCACGTGACATAAAATTGGAAAAACGAGAGGACCTCTCCTGTGAGTTCAAACTAACACAATTTGCCTTCCTATTTGGAGACCTCACACAACAACACAGTGCATGCTTGTGTTTATGTGTGCACATAGATGCTTTCCACTGGAATTTCCAACAGTCAGTCCATAATCTCATGAATGAAAATGTAATAATTAATATGAAGTATGAGAGGATTACTGTAATTTCTTTCTTCTTGACATCAAGTCCTATTTGGTTAATTTATAAAGCCAAAGCAACCAGAGTTGAAGTGCTGCATGTAATATTTGACAGGCAATAGGATAAAAAACTTTTAGGACCAATTAGTAATGTGAAAAAAATATTGAAACCACTACAAGGCACTAATGACAACAAAATGCCATTGAAAGCATGTACGTCTTAAAGAGAGGGAACTTTTGATTCTAAGCAGGAGGCTAGTCCAGCAATTTGAAGCTGCCACTGCAACTTATGAACACCTTTACCCACTAAACTTGATGATGCAACAGTTAAAAGTAGTTCTTCTGAGGATATAAAAGACCCAGAAGTAGAATAGAGGCAGGGAAGATGTGAAATGCAACCAGCTGCCTCCACATGCATGGCTTTATAAAAGGACCTTCAAATCACTTCTGTATTTAACAGCTAGACAGAGAAAAGAAGGCATCACAGGTGCAATGGTTCTCTCTTTTTCTGGTACCAGGTAGGAGTCTTGCAGCAGCATTCTGCACCAGCTACAGAAATAAGGTATTTATGTTTGGTCGACCATATTAACTGTATGAGCACCTGAATCTTCCATAGTAATGCCAGGACCAGGGTAACTACATTACCAAAACAGGAACAAATGTGAACTGCAACACAAAAACATCACACTGACAAACTGCCAAAAACTCAATGATATAAACCTTACACGGGTTCTATTTTGCATGGCTACAGTACAAGTACTTCTCAGATGTTATTGTTACAGTATTCAGACCTTATGCAGTGTTAACAATTAGAAACAGATATTCAGTGCATTAATAAAACTTTTATGGCCCAGAACAGCTAATGTAACAACAAACTGATACACAGAATAACAAAATTGCTAATAGCATAAACATAACCATAAACCCACATGTATATACTCAAATCATAAGAGCAAACTACCTCCTAACTTTTGATCTTTGAAGGGTAAAAACTCCGTTAGGAGTGGCTCGGTAATAAATGAACAGAAGTATATAATTTGCTGATTATGCTCAAGTAGAAAAAAGAAAATGACAGCAATTAACATAATTTCAGTAGGAGTTAACTGTCCAGAACTAACATCGCCAAAGGCAAGCTGGCAGACAGAAGGCACTGAGGAAATCCACAGCTTTCACTCTTTGAGTTGGGGTACAGATTTCTACTGTACAAGAAAGCAGCAAGGAGGCATAACTGCATTATCAATTTTCACGGCTCTTACTGCAGAAATAGGTTACATATTTAACAAAATAAAGACTTAACATTTCAAGGTTTGGTTAGTTTTTATACTAAAAACATAATAGCCTAACAATAAGGCATTGAATCTCTACATGAAAGAAATTTTTCACATTATATAACTTCCAGTCAGACCTGCAGCTGGTTGAGAAAATCTGCGGTGTTTCAAATGTAATTTAATGAGAATTGATATAACACAAGTGGCAATAATTTGAAGTGAGTCAACAACTTTTCACTCAAACAACAATTAATACTAGTTCTGACTTTTTTTATTTTTAAGGTTCATCTACATATGATTGCACATAAAGCAAGTATAAGGAGTGTTCTTGCCATTTTTTGATTTCTCCACGTTGAGGTTTCCCTTTTTGCCTGCCTACTTCAGGAGCAGATTTAAGGGCCCTTATCTTACTCTCAGATATGGTACTTACACTGCCAGGCAGCCAGACCAAGTGCTGACCTGTGCTAACATTCATGCTCTCGCCCTGCTGTGCTAAATGCTACCTGTGGTGTCACATCTGCCCTGGGAAGTGATCCAAAACTGCAGCACCCCGTGTCTCTATAGGCCCCACGGAATTAGTGGCAACAATCCCAAGAGACAGCCTGCCTGCCTGTTTGTGCCCCTGCAACACACACTCTGACACGCGCACAGAAATAGTACATACCGCACACCACACAGAAGATTGCCAGCAAGAGACTGTTTGATTTTGCAGCCACAAAAACAACTCTTTGTGTGGCTAAATTTATCATCTCTCTCCGCCAGAGTATCTGTGTCTTTCTTTACAGTTCAATATCTCTTCTCTGCTTTTCTGTGTGTGTGTCTGCATTGTTCTTTGTCTGTGCCTTTCCTTCCAGTGAAGGTGCCGAGGTTACCAAGGCTCATCTGTGGCCCCTTTTGTCTCTCACGGCACAGGCAAGGTTTATTAACATAAATTAGAATAGCTCACCGAGAGAGTACCTTGTCGCTATGCGTTACCCACGGCAACCTCTCCTCCACTCTCAATCCACCTGAGCATGTGCGTGTGTGCGTGTCTGTGCATGTGTTTGTGTGTGAAATATATAGAGAGAGAAAGAGAGCGAGCACACTCCCCTGCATCTAAATGTGAAACTCTGAAATGAAGGAGACACATCCACACCCATCTCTCCCCTGTCCTGATTAAAATAAATGGTGCTATCTGCACTGCATGACTCACTACACCATGGCATTACTATCAGTAATTGAAACATCCAATCACTACTGAGCCATCAGGCTCACTGCTCTTCCCCATCTGACTTTGTGGCACCTGATTGAACATCTCACTGTATAGGAAGTAATACAATATATGCCTACAAGTTTATCCAAAGAAATGTTGAAGAGAAACACAAAAACACTGCACCAACGAGGGTAAAAATTATGTATTTTTTGCATGACAACTGTGTTTTCACGTACAGTATATATCTAAATGTGTGTGTACCACTCAACATCCTAAGCAGACATCTAGCGAGAGTCAGGCAGCCTCATTGATTGGTGTTGATTCCATCTGGGCAGCGAGCAGCGACTGACAGTAGATCTAAGCCGCTGCGAAAGGCAACCATTAATCTTGGTCCTGTTTAAGCAGCATGTATTAATTTGTGTCATTTTTACTAAGTCAGCCAGGGAAGAGAGCTTGCCATTTTATGTTTGACTGTTCATCGAAGTCGGGGGGGTCCTTTGTACAACCCCAGCTTGCTGCCAACACACCACTTACATCTTAGTGGCAGGGTGCCATAGAACCCACCTCCATCAAGAAAATCTGAATGTATAACTTACATTTTTGGTGCGAAGATATGAAAGGTATAAAAGGCCAGGGCTGTAACCACGAGAATTTAACACCATGAAAAGCAGTATAATTCAAAGGTAGGAGTGCGTAGTTAGAGTCCCATGAACATATCAATAATAAGATCTGCAGGTGTTTCAACTCCAACGATATGAGGATATATGCGTTTGCCAGTCGCACTGCGTGAAGCAATTCCATGAGACTGTGGAAAATCCAATCAAATCCAAACAGCACCAATAAGAAAAACAATGGCTGAGGCAATTGCAGCTGCAATAATGTCACCAGAGCTGTTTTGTAGACACTAAAAGCTGCTCTAGAGACAAACATCTGATAAAAAAGAAACTCCACTCTGCCATAGAGCAAATTTCCTCTCTAAAGCAATTTTATATTCGATAAGTGGGAAGGCATTCTTAGCGTAATGGATCTGAATATGATCTCTGTCAGAAAACTAAGAACACAGTCTTGTATAAAAGCCCAGTGTGCAGAATGGCCAGTACTGCTGCATCAGATAACCAGCCTGAAAAGTGCAGGAAACAAACTATAGATAGAGATGCAATGAACCCAAATTTCTCCTGAATAGTTGAGCTGATAGTTTTGTCTTTTTGTCCTTCTTGTTGTTTCAGTAAAGGTAAAATAAACAAGACATGGACACATGGCCACTTGTGAGCGTGTAAAGAGGACAAGTGCGGCTGAAATGTAAACACATATCGATGTTCTCGTGCTTTAAACAAGGAAAGAGAGTTTAAAAACATACTTACATGCTCTCTCTCTCTCTCTCTCTCTCTCTCTCTCTCTCTCTCTCTCTCTCTCTCTCTCTCTCACACACACACTCACACACGTACACACCCTTGCCATACGTCGACACACAGAATATGACCATTCTACAGCCAGATCTGTTATCACGGCTAATTACTACTCCCACCTCACATATACAGGGCTGTAATTAGCCTCTTAAAACATGATTAACATGTCTCAATTAAGCCAGTCAACATTTGCATAATATATTAGCTGTCCTAATTGCAAGTGAGTTTATATCAGAGGACAGGAAACAGCAAAAATACTTGCTGTTGCTCCTGAAGTGATTATGTAGTGACTATAAATATGAATATAGAGGAAATGTCAGTGAATAAAAGGGAGTCCAGTCTATTTATGTATGTTGTAACTCACTTTAAAAGCAAAGATAAACTAACAGTCATCACATCCCTTTTTGGACTGTACTTATAAAAATATATTACGTGTTTATTATTATTCATTTAGATGAACATTTCTGGTAAGTAGAGGAAGAGTTTCCTATAAATTCATAAATCGATGCTGGGCAGCATTTTCTCAGGAAAACTTCACACTCGTTTTGAAGTTATTTATTTGAAGTTATTTATGAGTAAACAGACAGAGTCCTGTTCAGCCCTATTTCCGTGGAAACTAAAACATGGGGGATAAACTGCTGTTTCGGCACTTCCAAGCTGGGGACAGATATACAGTCTCCCAGCTAACGCGGGGAAACCAAGGACATAGCCATTAGTTTCAGGACAGCGCCACATTGGAGACTAATGCCTCCATCTGTCACCGGAGATGAGAGGAGGGTAACAAAGAGAGGCAACACTAACCCCTGAACTCATCATGGACAGCCATGTCAATTAAATACTGAAAAACTGCAGCACTGGGAGCCATAGTGACCAGTCTATCCACCGCTGCATTGAAGCCCAACCAGTACATCCGTCAGTGTTTAATGTTACAGAAAACACCATAAATAGTAATTTAACATATTCATTATGCACCTTTAATTTTATTTCAAGCAAGCAAACTAGATATTAAATATTACTTTTTTAATTTATCAGTCAACAGTCAAATGTATTAATTTTACAAAGTATACTAAATACTACTGCTTATACAACTATACTAACATTACTAATCAGTTATTCATTTCAGTCATTCATTTAGGCAAAATACCAGGTTCTCTAATAATACATTTCACTGTTTTTTATTGTAAATACAGTATCTTTTGAAATGTTGAGCAAAAAAAAAAAAAAAAAAAAAAAACT
>VUQH01022441.1:0-10830 GCA_015106775.1 Etroplus canarensis | reverse complement strand
ATATATACATATATATATATATATATACACACATACACACACACACTGCATAGTAAGATTTAATTCAGTTCAATTCAGTTTTATTTGTATAGCGCCAATTCACAACAATAGTCACCTCAAGGCGCTTTACACTGTAAGGTAAATATACTACAGAGTTAAAGAGAAAACCCCAACAATTAGACAATCCCCTATGAGCAAGCACTTGGCGACCGTGGGAAGGAAAAACTCCCTTTTAACATGAAGAAACCTCTGGCAGAACCAGGCTCAGGGAGGAGCAGCCATCTGCCTCGACCGGTTGGGGGTGAGGGGATAGAGAAGAGAGAAAGGAGAGCAAAGAGAGACACAGACTATGCGAGAGAGAAGACAACACAGCAGCCTGTTTGTGAGGATTGTAAGAGCTAATACAGTATATTAATGATTAGTCCACTTATCAATTATTTAATAACATGAAATAAAACTCCAAAATTATGATTGAAATTGAATATTTCAAAATCTGAAACCGCCTCTGCTTAGTCAAGGTTGAATTGCCCACAATGATGTTACACTACAGTTTTGAAGCCTCAGCTTGCAGTTAGACGTGATTCCTATTTCTGTTTTTGCTGTTTCAATCCAGATATGACCATAACTGGAGATGAGGTGATAGACCTGAGGAGATGGACCCTAATGCTTGGGTTAAATTGCTTAGCAAGTTCCATCCATTGTGGTATCAGATAAGATGTGGACTTTGACTTGGGCAAGGGAAACAGGCAAAAATTGGAAAAACTGAACAAGTGACTCCTTAAACCCGGTATACATAAAAAGTGATTCACTAATTTCCTAGCTTTATAGCTGAATATTCGGCGCTAATGGGCATTACAGGTTCTGGTTGTGTGGGGAACTCTGTATTTCTTACCAGTTCTTGTGTTGGTTGGCACTAGCTTTCACTTCCATTGGTAGCTGCTTCTGGGGTGACTGTGGTTCAGGAAGTAAAATGGGTTTTCTTTTAACTGGAAAGTTGGTGACTCCTCCAGTCTACATGCCAAAGTGTCCTTGGGCAAGATGCTGAACTCCAAATTGCTCCGAATGCATCCACCAGAGTATGACTGTGTGTGTGATAGTTAAAGCTCCTAAAGGCATAGAATAAAGCACTGTATGAATGGGTGAACAGGGCTTATAGTAAACAAAGAACATTTTGAGTGCTCACTCAGAGTAGAAAAGTGTTAAATTTAAGTTCCAGTTCACTTACTACTGTCACTTGAGTTTAGTTTCACTTGGCATAGCTAAAAGTTGTCATGCCTTTATTTGCTCTAAGTCACTACATTTCATTTACATGAATGTGTACACTCCCTTAGAATGTCTTTTAGTACAAGCAAACACTAAACAAAATTTAGAAGTGCTCATGTAAACAGGAGAGTGAAACACCCCCCATATAGTTAACACAATGGGGGAAATTATCTACAGAACCCAAAACTTTTTTTTTTTTGTATAAGTCTCTAAACATGTTTAGTTCTTCTCAAAATTTTGGCATTTTAAGATCCTGATCCTGGAACCTGTGTGAGCAGAGTCACGTTTGGAGACTCCCTCAAGTGGCCATTTATTAAACTGCAGCTTTGGCTTCATTTTTTTTAGCAGCTGTTCATGACTGCTTGTTTACATAGGCCAGATCAGTTAAAATTCAGGTCAAGTTACTTTGTGGTTGATGTCAATGCTAGGTAGGAATAGAAAAGAAGATTAGTAGCTGTAAAAAATAAGGTCTTGTATCTATTTTTCTACTTTTTTCAAGTTTACTATGTGATTCTAAGAACTCTTGTCAAAAATGCCTGAATTTCACAGGTTGCAAATGCTCAAAAGTGACTAAAACGAATGTCTTATTTGATTTTCTGCTGTTAGCAGCAATTGAAATATGACAGCTATTTTCTGGCATTTTATGGACCAAATGATTAATCAAGAAATGAATCGACTGATTAATATATCATTAAAATAACTTAGCTGCAGCCTTGCAATAATAATTCTCCCATTAACACTTGAAAAATCGAAATCATAATGTGGATAAACTGCAGTTCTGTGCCTTGGAGTCTGGTCTGTGCCTTTTTTCTTTTACTGGCCCGACAGAAATCGATCAGTCAGTTTTCTCATTACGTGCTGAATAGGGAGGTAGGGTAGTAATTGTCACATGGGGCAGGGTGAGGTTGAGGGTAGTGGTGGTGATAATGTCTGACACTCTGGATCTGCAAGACTGCACAGCACAGCAATGAAATGGAAGTCTGCAGTCCAGCAGCCATTCTGCTTTATTTTATTCCCTATTTAACAGTGTCATAATGTTGGGAGGGGGCTCATATTTATCTTGTAAATCTTCTGAAGGAGAAGGTGGTTCAGCTGTAAATGTGCATACTCTAAAGTGAAAACAAAAACAATTATCAGACAGGACAGTTAAGATTTTTCTCATATTTTTTACTTGATCAAAACACCCAGTATAAAACTGCAGTGTCACAATGGTTCTTCAAATCCCAATCTATGCCAGCCTCCCACTCATAAGTCTTCTAATTTCTGATTTACAAATCAAGGCAGCATTGATTAGTGTGAAATATGATCGGAAGAGCTCATTCTATTCACTCTAAATTCAAATTTATTCCACTGTAAGCCAATAGACAAAAATGACCTTACTGCTTGGATGCTGTTAGGAAAGTAAAGTCTGAATAAAATAAATAAGACCTCATTTATGGCTCTGATTGCTGTATTGAGATAAAGCAGCATTTTCAGCCTTAATGAAAGTGAAAAAAAAATCATCAGACACTGCATATTTTTCCTACATTAAAACCAAATGTGTTGTTGCAGCATTAATAATCTCATGAAAAGTCAAGCTTGATTAGAATTGCAAATGAATTTTGATGTAAAAATATTCTTATAAATAGTAGATATTTTTCTCCAGAAGTTCCAGGGTTGTTTTCAGAGACTAAAAATGTTAATGCTAAGCAGTTCGGTATTCCCAACAGAAATGTAAACTAGTTGAATTTGTTGAGTTGTGTTTACCATTAGTTGGCGAGGCTGTTCTGATGAATAGAAGAAGACAGAATGTACCAAAGATTAGAATAAATCTGTGACTGGAAATGAGCTAAAGCAGCATAAATCCAGTAAACTAAGAATAAAAATAAACATATAGGATTTAAAAGCATAAATAGCCTAACTTTTCTTGTAAAATTTAAAAAATTCTTGCTATGTTTCTAGCCTTTAAAATACTTTCAGTACTTTCTAACACTTTAGGATGTCCTTAGAAAAGCCTGATAACATGTAATGAACCATTTATTAAACACTTGTCCTATTCTAAAGAGCTCACTGAATTTGAGCATGGTACTGTAATAGGATGCTGCTGCTGCAACAAGTCAGTTCTTGAAATTTCTTCCCTCCAAGATAGTCCATAGTCAGTTGTGAGTGATATTATTGGAAACATTTAGGAATTACAGTAACTCAGTCACGAAGTGAGACCAATTAAAGTTACAAAGTGGAGTTGGCAAGTGCTGAGGTGCTCAAAAGCCACCAGTGCTCTGCTGAATCAATAACTGCAAAATTCCAAACTTTTTCTGACTTTGACATCAGCACAAAGCACCGCTGGGTTTCCATGACTGGGCAGCTGCATGCAAGCCTTACATCACCAAACACAATGTCAAGCAACAGATGTAGTGGTGTAAAAATATCGCCACTGGACTCTGGAGCAGTGGAAATGGTTTCTGTGTAGTGATGAATGAGGCATCCATTCTGATGGATAAGTCTGGGTTTGGCGAATGCCAGGAGAAAGTTACCTGCCTGTCTGCACTGTGACAACTGTAATGTTTGGTGAAGGAGGGCTAAATCTGTGGGGTTATTCCTCTGGGGTTGGTCTGGGCCCCTTAGTTAAAGGAAATCTCAATGCTTACCAAGACATTTAGAACTATACTATACTTCCAACTTTGTTGGAACCATTTGGGAAAGGTCTTTTTATGTTCCAGCACGACTGTGCCCCAGTGCACATAGCAAGGCCTATAAAAAACATTGTTGTATATGTTTGGTGTGAAAGTACTTGAATGGCCCGCCCAAAGCCCTATGCTCAACCCCATCCAACACCTTTGCAATGAACTTGAACTGAGACTATGACCCAGGCCCTCTGGTTTTACATAAGTTTCTGACCTCACAAATGCTCTTCTTGATGAATGGGCAAAAATTCCCCCAGACATGCTCCAAGTTCTTGTAAAAAGCCTTTCCAGAAGAGTGGAAGCTGTTATAGCTGCAAAGAGGGGACCAACTCCATATTAATGCCTATGGATTTAGAATGGGATTTCAGTGTAATGTGTACAGCAGGTGGCCCCGGTACTTTTGCCCATATAGTGTATACTGTATCCAAAATCAGGTGAACGATCCATGAGATTTCAAGCTTCATAACAAACTCATGCTGACTCCACAGCAAATATTCTCTTATCCGGACTAGGGTCAAACAGCTCCTCCCAGAGAGAGAGAGCTGCAGGTCAGGGCAGGGTAAGTTATGTATGAGCTAGGAACACAGCTCGGGAGAAAGCAGCAACTGCATGGCACATCTCTCCAGGAAGTAACCTTGATGAAAAATTCAGTTGTTTGCAGCTCCTGGCGTCCCTCAGGCATGAATAAAGTGAGGCCCAGACAGAGAGAAAAGACCTGGGCTCAGCTTGAAACTACTCACCGACCCACTGCTGAGGAACACACACACACACACACACACACACACACACTCGGCTAGCATTAGGAGATGGGCACGAATTAAACTTTAATCACGCCTCAAATAGATTAAGCGACAGGAGCCGAGTCAGCATTTCCAAGCCCCTGCTCTGCTTCAGTTGACCATCCTCCTCTGAACTCCTACTAAATTAAATACCCACCAGTTCCAGTTTCTTTGCACCTCAGATTAACGATTAAGGAAATTAAATACTTAAAGCAAACCAGGAGTTGACAACAAATCTTGCTCACGGTAAATGTAATATCAGGTATAAATCTTTTGACTAAATGGTTACTTCAGGAAATATTTAGTTATGTTCTTTGGCATCCCCTTTTGCAGAAGAAAAAATAGATCTGGTAAGAATGGAGATGTCTTTTACCCAGCAGCAGTCTCCTGCATCTTATACTCAGTGATCATTTTTACTGTGGAAGAGCCGGATGTGTTTTTGTGCAGCTGAGGCTGGGTCAGGGTGAAGAATGACTGATATGAAGGGGTTGACCTGTCACATAGCATTTGACTTACTATCCTTGGAACAGGATAAAAGGGGAGCCAAATGTCAAGTGATACAAGTGACGCATCCTCAAATACACATATCCACACAAAGAGAGGGATTGGGAGATGAATGGTTTATAATAAAAACCAAAAACCCACCAGCTATTCTGTGGATGGCATGTAAAAACAGTAAGATTATCATTTTCATGAAAATAATAGTCACCGGTGGCACTCATACTGCGTGTCAGCCACAGGATTTCCATGCCCTTTTTTTCATGAGTGTGTCTGTTCTTGCTGTAGGGCCCCTGTAAGCCCTTAGACCTCTTGGCAAAGCGTGGGTTGTGCCTGGTGGGGGGAGATGTGACGGATGCCGAAGCCTTGGAGCCCGCTAGCTGCTCTGTGAATTTTCCCAGACTCATTTGCATTCATAAAGAGCCTACTCCTTGTCACAGAGTGTTTTCTTTTTTAGACTGCCTCCAAAAATCCCGTGCGACTCTTGGTGGGAGTGCGCCGGGAAAATCCAACTGTCAAAGACGACAAGACGAATGAATCCCTGTGTCAGACGCGTGTGGCTTCAACGATGACAGATGGAGGAGAGCTGTCCCTCTGTCGATCGGCAGGCTTCATTTTAGAATGAATAAATCTGAATTTCGGCCCCTCCTGTAATTACAAGCGCTGCTTTATTTGACAGCTCTATGTGTTTGCTGATGGGAATGTTTTTGTTGATTGGGAGTGTGTGTTTGCTGTTGTGTTTGTGTGTTTGGAGGGTGGTGGCACCGACCAGGTGACAGCTTGATTTAATTTTTACATTGGTGTGACTGCAAGGTTGTGCAACAGTTTTGAGGCATGGCTTTTCATTCTTATGTCACCAAGGTACACCTGGAACAGTAGTTGGGTGTAAACATGCAATTCATTCACAACATTCCCCTTTCTTCACCTGTTCTACTGAAGTATCAGTGAGCAAAATGCATCATTCACTTTTAGAGAAATTGTTCTGTATGCAACCCTACACTCTGACCAGTTGAGGAAGAAGGACAGGAACCTCATAAAGATTTCTCAGGCCTGGAATCCTAGTGGACCTTTTGCGTGTTTCAAGCTGTTTCATAAAGTCTTCACCACCTTTCACCTCACGAGCAACAAGCACTAAAGAGGGGGTCGATCAGAGAAAAAATTCACAACAGGGAACAATGAGAATGAGGTGTGATTTTCTAAAACATAAATATACCAGTTAGCCACAACATTAAATCCGCCTGTCTAATACGCAGTGCCCTCTTTGTTGTTTTCCTTGAGCCATTTCTGAGCAGTTTTTGCAGCACACTGGGATAGACTGGCAAGGATAAGGGAGGCTGCTGCCACCAGGGAGTTTTTGTGGGTGTCCATTCCACATGAATACCAGGGCTTGAGGTGTACTGTGTCTAGATGGTGAATGTTATTCACCTCACTTGTCAAAAGTTTTAATGTTGTAGCTGACTGGTGTGTATCAGTTCATGATAGTAGCATAATAATTACTGGGAAACAATAATAACTCTACACTTTTTCAATTTTTCTGAAGGCAGAACGTTCAGCTATCAGGCTCCTCTCCTTTGGAACCAGCCCTCAGTTTGGATTTGGGATACAGGCATCCTCTCTACTTTTAAGACTGGGCAAAAAACTTCCCTTTTTGATAAAGTTTATAGTGACCATGAACCATCCCTTAGTTATGCTGCGATAGGCTCAATCTGCTGGGGGACTTCCCATGGCAATTTCTTCTCCACTCACCTCTTTTCCCCATGCATTTATATGCCACTCTTGAATGTCATTAAATTTTGTCTTCTCTCCCCATAGTTGTGTTTTGTCCTTGTCTCTTCATGCTCTCTTTTTTCTCTTCTCTTTCCCCTTATCCCCCAACTGCCTTCTTTCTGTTAAAAGGTAGATCTTCCTTCCCACCCTCACCAAGTGCTATTGCTAGGGGATTAGCTGATTGTTGGTATTTTATTTCTAATATTGACCAGTCTTTACCTTACAATATAAAGTGCCTTGAGATGACTCTTGCTCTGAATAGGCGCTACATAAGTAAAACTGAATTGAACTGAACTGCATATATGTTGATATGTTCACATGATATGTTGAACATCCTAATGAAGACAAGTTAGCTTGTGTTTTTAGGTGATATGACATGTAGGTTGCTGAGCTGTGATATGCAAGCTCCTGCAAAGTTAAAACATGAGGGTTTTTTTGCCAATTATTTTAACAAAATGCTGCCATACCTTTCCATATGTCTAAGCTTGGATCCAAGTAAGTGTCCAGATAACGTAAGTACGAAGTAAGGTGGAATTAACAGTCTCTGCTAGGGTGCAAACACACAGATTATTTTGAAAACAACTGACTTTTCACATGTAGATTGTTCCTTTGCTACAAAAAATACATTCACCTCAGGAAGCTATTAGTGTAGCACTTTTCTTCTTATGCAACAGATGACTGTCTGAGCAATGAGAAATTGGTTGGATGAGAGCACATCGACCAACCAGTCGACCTGGAGACTAAAGCCCTGCTGATGTCATGTGTTTGTGTTTAGACCTCAGTGGTCAAACACTCACCAGCAGTTTATACTGGTCAGTTTTTCCAAAGCCACAAGCAGTTTGTTGCAGGATTTTCTGCCTATATATTCAGTTTTACCCATAAACACACAATACTTTTAGTTCTGTTGCACTGATATCCATTGTATTACTTGAGGCTCCATTTACTGTTTTGCATATGTTCATTATAAAAATATATTTTTCATGTTTCTTTTGATTTTAAGATTATAATGATTAATATATGATTTACAGTATAAATGTAATTTGTTCATTTTACCACAACAAGAATAGTTTTGTAAACAAATTCGTACTGTATTATTTTATTATAATAAACCCCTAAACTAAATGATAAGCCACTGGAGGAAAACTCTCTTCAAAGAGTTCTTTTAAGGTGAAGATTGAAAATAAAAAGGGTTTGAAGAGCATGTTGTTTTTCCCACAAAACAGCAGAAAACAACAGAGCAAGTTGAATGTGAACAACACAGATTCTCAAAAACCTCAAAGAACATGGTGCAAGTGGAGGATGATAAAAAAGGAGAACATCTGGTGAGCAGAGCACAGTGCCAGGACAAGACAAAGCCATGTGTCTGGCAAACATATACCTACACACACAGCGAATGCAAACACACACGCACGCACACCCAAACATTCATTCATGCATGCACACTCAAACCTGCCTGCCCCCAAACTTGCAAACAAGCAAAAAAATTAAAAAAAATCCCCCCTACACACACACACACACACACACACACACACACATTGTGCCAGCACTCATGCACAGCAGGGTGCAGTTAGAGTGAAAGAAAAAAGAAAAAGCAAAAGTAGGATGTGATTGGAGAGTCCACTGTTCAGGCAAGACTAATCTGCATACTCAGAGGCTTAGAAGTGAATATGCATGAGAGAATAAAATGATATGCCTTGAAGCAGACCACCCGCTCTCTTTGGATTACTGTACCCACCTCCAAGCCTTTTATCTTCTTGTTGGCATGCAATCAAGCTGATTTAGTGTGCACTTGCTGATGGTTTTACACAACAGATTGGACTTATAAGTATATAACCTGTTGAGAAAGAAAAAAATGTGTCACCAAATAAAGAGAAAGGGTGATTTATGCTTAAAATTTCACCAAAAATATGATCATGTTTTTGCCCATATTTGTTGGCCATATTTTCATGTCTGATTCAGTTAGGTGTAAGTATATTCAACCAGCTGCAGACAGAGAAGCAAAACAGAAAGAAAATGAATATTTGGAAGAAGTACACAGTATTAGACACAGAGCTCTGATGACCCATCAAAAACTGAAGGAACCGTGAATTCACATTTCAGACTTCCTCTAAGACTGTCCCTGCCAATGAATGAATATTTCATTTCAGAAAATAAAGTGGCCCTGAGAGGCACCATTACCAAACTCTAATGTCAGGAGAAAACATTCTCCACATTTAGCTGAAAGTTAGGTTGAAATGATAAGAGCCGTCCATGCATAACACAATCTGATGGGGTAATGCATTGGCATCACATTAGCATGACAGTATTTGACTGAATGGCTCTGTGTGTGTGCACGCGTGTGTAGGTTTTCCCAAATGACTAAAATGAGAAACTGGAGAACTCAGAGCACATGGTTTTTCGATTTGTTATCTCCCTCATTTAGTGAGAAGGAACAAAAGTCAAAAATGTTTAAAACTCACTTCACATGCAGTTAGCACATTTATATTTGGAGCAGTAAATTGATGCTTTTGGGCAGTAATCTAATTTTGCTGTCAAAAGTAGGTAATGCTTTCCTTTTCCAGGTTGAGATTATATCAATTAACACAATTCTAACCCTGTTTCCAGAAGAGGAAATACTCTGCAAAATGTCAGCAAAAACAATGTTTTGATTGGCAATAATTTAAAGCCCAGATTTTTTTCTTGAGTCAGCCCCAGGTTCTAGCACCCTTGAAACATTAAGTAGGATATTCGGTTAAGAAAATGAATGAATTTTTAAACTGAGAAATTGTATTTATGATGGAGTCATGGTGTTACAAAATAGCAGAATGTATGTATTCAGCTGGAATATGCAAGATCATACCTGAAGAAAATGTTATAAGGATGGATGCATGTATAGCATAATGGCCTTCACAAATGTGCAAGTTACATGCGTTATTTATATCAATGCACCTGCATACAACCACAGATGCTGACTAAACTGTGCTGATAAAAAAGTTGGTTTGTAACTCCTCTCTTCTCTCTGTCTGCTCTCTGAGAACACATCACCCATGCGGTTAAAAAACAATTTCAGATTCTGATTGGTCAGACCACAGGAATGTTTTTCAATTTGCCTCAGTTCATTTTCACTGAGCTAAACACAGAAAAAGTGGTGGCATTCCTGGAGCTTGTTTATGCCTTGTTTTTGCTCTTAATTTTGTGTACAGGATTTTCCTGTGATTCCCTGACTCTTTTATGGATAATAGGATTCTTTTCAACTTTATGTTAAGCATAAATTTGCCTCTTTCACCCCTCCTCATATTTATTTATGAAACACCTGGCCTCTGTCCTTTTATACCCAATCATGTTACCCAGTTTGTCTGAATGAGCATGAACAGATGTGAGATGTTCTACCAGCTGCTGCTGCTGCTGCTGATCCTGTCTTAACTTAAAAAAAGAAAGAAAAAAAAAATCAACTCAAAAACTTTTTCAGTCTTCAAACTACTTTTCTTGTTTTCAACATTTGTCATGTGCAAATGTTTATCATAGGGTTTAAGTCATTTACAAATCATTGCATTCTCTTTTATATTTTACACAGGTTTATACACTTTTGGGAAAGGGGGTTATACATTCCTGTTTAGGAAGCATGACCTTTTCTTGATGAGTCTCTGCTCAGTTTACACAACAGCATTATTTACTAATTCCTTAGCTGGGATTTGTTTAAAGTGTACTTACAAAACATGAAATCACCTCATGAATTACACACCTTCTTCTTCTTCTCCTCCTGCCTGGCAGCTCCATCTTCAACATCCTTTGTCCAATATATCCGCTATCCCTCCTCTGAACATGTCCAAACCACCTCAGCCTTGCCTCTCTGACTTTGTCTCCATAACAGAATAAAATGT
>VUQH01022439.1:0-32574 GCA_015106775.1 Etroplus canarensis | reverse complement strand
CGCATAGCACCGGACCCCCATGGTCCCTCCTGCAGGTGGTGAGCCCACTGGAGGGTGGACCCACGTTGCTTCTTCGGGCTGGGCCTGGCAGGGTTCCGTGGGTGAAAGCCCGGCCACAAGGCGCTTGCCGTCGAGCCCCTCCCCGGGGCCCCGGTAACCCCAAACCGGGCGAGGTACACGGAATCCTGTGTCTCTTCATCATGGGGATCCTTGGACTGCTCTTAGTCTGGCTCTTCACCCAGGACCTGTTTGCCATGGGTGACCCTACCAGGGGCAAACTGCCCCCGACAACATAGCTCCTGGGATCATAAGAACTCGCAAACCCCCCCACCACGGTAAGGTGGTGATCCACAGGGGGGTCCCGTGGATCGCCACCGCCCTCTAATGTGTTCATTTCTAATCCTGCCCATCCTGGTCACTCCCAGAGAAAATCTCAACATCTTAATGTCCACTCAATTAATTCCTTGGAACATTTGAGAAAATCTTTCAACATACCCTCTGGCATGAAGTATCCTCTGCTTGGGAATCACTGTGCTATATATCTAACTTGTTAGTGGTTGTTTTTTTTTCCTACTGCTGAGCAGCATTATCATTAATTTGGAGTTGTGCTTCTGGCCACCTAATTAATGTAATTTGGGCATTCACTCTGCTTTTAGCTCCGGTGTCAACAACTCCTGGGGGGAAATATTCAACTCTGACTTTGTATGTCATCTTTTGCTGAGTGTGTAAATAAACTGGGTTATCAGAAAATCTTCTTTGAATCAGTTGCCTGTTGATGAGAACTGGGACTTATCCAAACAGCAACAAGCTACAGACTGTTAAAAAAAAGGCTCCATATCTGGGGAAACTGTAGAGCTGAGTGAATTCATCTATGTTTTTAAGAGAAAACTTTCAAATTATCTTACATTCTATGCGTCCAGCAGCAGTCCAAGTAAATTTGGTTTTGAATGAATAGAGGCGACTGAAGTCGAACACAAAAATGAAGCATCTTGTGAAATAGAACTCTCCAAAAAGAGAATTTAAGCAAAAAAACAAAACAAAAAACATCAGAGCATGAATCTCTTTTACTGTCTATTGATCTCTGAGAGTTTAACACTAAACCTGAAAAGTGTGAACAGATGGCAGTCCTGTTGTGTGTGCTCCAATTTGAGGGTGTGAGTCTCTCATCTCAATTTGGAGATTCCTTCTCTAGTGAAGAAGCAGTTTTCAAGCTTTTTTCTCTGCTCGTTTCCCTGCAGAGCCTCCATCTGTCTGTCCGCCAGCCTGAGCTAATGGAGCTGTCGGCTGACAGACAAACAGCCTGCTGCCAGCTGCGCTCAGTCCAGCCTGATAACACTGTACAATGCACTTCAAGCTCTGAAATGGATGACTGGACTGCTAGATTACATTGTAGTGAAGAGGTTTGTGTATGTGCATCTGGGTGTGCATGTTCCCTTGTAAGGTTATTTGTTCATTTTTGTGTTTGTCCCAGTATCTGTGGTCTTTTTCCACTGTTGACAATGGAGATAAACATGTTAAACTATAAAAGTAAACAGGATAGATGGTGGTGCATACAAAATATCTACAGTGACTAATACTAAAGCACTTCTCCCACCAAGGAAGGAAAAGACAGAGAGGAAGAGAACAGTTCTGAAATCTGCCCATGAAATATGCATGGCTGCTCTGCAGGGGGTGATGAGACATTCACAGAGGTTTAACCTTTTTCTTCCTCTGGCATGAATTTTGCACCATCAGCTCTGCATCTGTACAGCAGAGAACAAATACAGCACCACAGACTAAACCCAAACATCAAGTTCAAGACTTCTCCATATCAGTGCTGGCCAGTAGATGTGTGAGCTTGGATTTGATTTTTTTACAGCAGGAAAAGAAAAGAGAATTTTTCCCCCAAAGTCCTGGGAAATTTAGTAGTGACTATGGAGGCGGGGACGCAAAATGGGCTGGCAGGGTATCAATTCTCTGACGAACCACAGAGAGTTCAGGCCCTGGTCAGTGAATAAAGTTGGTTCTCAAAGGTTTTCAGACTATGCACAGCAAGACTGAGCAGCAGAAAAACTACCCATATAATACCTAGTTCATTGCCAAGCTACAAAGCTTTTTGCAATTCATGAAAGGACAACACATTGTATCTGCATGAAAAAATCAATCTGTACATCTGATGTCTGCTTTTTAAACAAAACTGGAAGCTCCACATGGCTAAGAACATATAAGCTTGGGAGAACCGACAACTGTTGTGCTTTTTGGCTTTGAGACACAAATCTATCTTCTAAACCAAAGAACCTCTCTGTCCAGCCAACATTTAAGTAATTTAAGTACAGTACAAGGAAAAATCTGAAAATTCCTTCTTGCATATGCAAGATATTCAAATTCAGCCTGAGAAAGATGACAACAATTCACATGCGCAAGAACATTACTGTGCAGTGTTCTAGCATACTCGTGCATATGCATACAAAATAAGATATGCAATTAAGACCATAAGCTTTTGGACCATGATACAATTTTTACCTCAGTGGATTTTGAATCAAACAGTTAAGATGTGATCACATTGCAGACTTTCAGCTTTAATTAAAGGGGTCTGATAAAAGTATTGCATTAAATGTTTATGAATGACGGGTGCATTTTTTTTAGCCGTCTCCCATTTTCAGAGGTTCAAAAGTCTATGGACAAACAAATAATTGTCAATCAATGAAGTCTAGAACTCATGGGCATTACAAAATGCTATGTTTCCTCCTCTGAGATTCTTTTGCCAGGCCTTTACTACAACCATCGTCAGCTGCTGCTTCAGTATTGGCTTCAGTAACTGAAACTTAAAGTTCACACTTCAAGTACATCTTATTGCTTGATTTAAAATCCACTGTGGTGGGTACAGAGGCAACATCTTTTAAAAATGTCTAATTGTCCAGAAACGTATAGCTCTTACCTCACATGATATTGTAAAATGCAAATAAAACACCAAATCATAAGATGGAATAGTTTCTCACCAGCAAACTCTCTGGTTTTCTTTCTGGCTGGTGGTACTGCTCTGTCCCATTCTCAATGACTGTAAAAACTGAGAAAACAAACACAAAACTCAAATACTTTGTCAGATTAAATCCATTAATTAACTGGTCTGAATTAAGCCCTGCTTGCTTACCTTAAAAGATGCAGTACTTTTAGACTCCATGTTACTCATGTAGTCAACAAACTAATATTCTTGATATTTTAAAAACCTTATCAGTGGGCAAAAAGTCTACATGTTGTTCTATGATTGTCACAGAAAATCAAAAGCCAAAGTAAGCATGAAAGTTCTGCAGTTGGAAACATTAGCCTAATAGCGGCACTTGAAATCAAAGTGTCATCAACACAATGATTCTTGTTCTTAGTGTCATGCATAGAGTTTTCATTTAACATAATTAGCCTTTTCTCCCATTAACCCAAGTACTATCAAGAAACTAGAATAATTTCCAGGCGAGCACATGACACAAGCTAAAAATGCATTAATTTCTTCTTTGTTGGGTCAGCAGCATTATTACCATGCTTCAAACAGCAATGGACCAACTTGGTGTTTTCCACTGTTAGTACTGCTATTTAGCTCGATCTGCACAGATTTAATGCTCTGCAGCGTGAAGGGTCACTGCCTTGCCCGTTACTGTGTATACTACTGTACAGCTGAAACTCCCAGCCACAGATGAATAAAGAGCATCAACAAAATAAATAAAACAGCAAAGTCCAAAGGTTTCTTCTGCATTTTTTAAGAATATCCTTTATATCTTACTTTAAAGAGTGAACTCTGCTCAACGGAAAAGTAGGAAGAGCCTTCTTTGATTGTTCATAGGAGGAGAATTTGATGTTGCAACCCTCTATAAACTTCTCTTATCGGAAGAGCAACAGCAGTGCATTTTTTCCTGTCACTACATGGCATTAATCCACATGCAGTGTGTACTGCAACCCATACCCACCATCATCGCTGTGTTTTCTCGACAACTCTTGCCTGCTGCTGTGAGCCACAACTTCCTCTGGAACCTTATCCAAGTCACTGGTCTGGAAAAATGAAATAGAACAGGCAAAAATCAATTAGATAAGAGAATAAGATGCATAAACAGACAGGGAGAGAAAAAACACTAGTCAGAGATTGATTGACTAATTCAAGTTCTGACCGCAAAACTAGCTAAAATTCATCCTCTTTCACAGGCTAACCGGCTATCTGGGAATTTGGAGAGCAGTAAACATGCTGTTTCATAGCCTGCATTTGGAAACTATTATCAGAACCCCTGCTGAGTTCACATTGTCTCTATGAGCCTCAACTGACACACACACCCATTCACTAACAGCTGCAAAGGACAGGACAGAATGGCCCAAACCCAACAGCTTTTCTCTGCCATCCTACATAGGCATGTATCCAGACGTGCACGCGTTTTAGTGATATACTATGAGGAACAGATTTTTGTGTGCATATGGAAGAAGGCCGGAAGGGCCGGTAGCACAAGAATCAGCTTAATTAATCTTCAGAGCTGTAATGTGAGTGTTCCCGTCATGCCCATCTGCCTGGACCAGACTGCCTTTATTGGTAGTGTTTACAGCCCTGCAGCGGCAGTATCTATTTAGACCATCAGCTAGAGTATGTCTGCTGCAGTGGGACAAAAGATAAAGTATAGCATATTACCTGACAGAAAGTCTCCTATGAAAAGAGGATACTTCAGATATCACACTGGACAAAGAGAAATTGGCATCAACACATACATTTTTAGTTTGCATTTAAACAAAGGTAGTAACAGGTGTTCTTACAGAGTTTCTGTGTGGAGATTCAGAGCCGCTTGCCCTCTTTGCCTTTTGTGCCAGTGATGTCCCAAACCTCAGGGCTTCATAGACAGGGTCCACCTTATTGCCGCAGGCTTTAGAAAAGAGCAAAACAAGCGATTATTAAAAGCTGATAATATACAAGTATTACAGTTTTATTATAACCAAGTGGTAATTTACAAAACTTTAAAACCTTAAAAGTACTTTTTTTAAACAATTCAGGTAGAAACCTGGATCTGGGAGAAAGAAGTTCAGGTTTCAATTCACAGAACTTAAAGAAATATTGAGATTTAAGCTGCTGACCGATTGGCATGACTTCTTTAATGCAGCCATACTGTTCCTGGATCAGTAATGGAGAGCTGTAGTACCGCCGAAAGCCTTTTGGCTGAAGAGAGAAAGACAGAGAGAAAAAGACAAAGAGAGGTGACAGACATTAGAAACAAATCGATATGCAGCACTGCAGGCAGCAAAGTACCCTGACCATTAAATACCACACATAACTGTGGTCTTTTGGAATGTTCTGAACACAGCTGACTTTGTAGGGATAAAGCTCTGCTACACTGGATGTTGAACCTGACTGTTCTGAGAGAAGCCTGCGATAGCAAAATTAAACTGTGATAGATAGAAAATACGATACAAAACGTGCACAGAACAGTGGCCAACGCTTTGTGTGTGCTGTTAACGAATGGGGAAACAATAATATTAATTCTGAAACCAGAACATCAGTGGCGTAGCAGCTCATCTAGCCCATCTCAATTCAAAGGTTACAGAAAGAAAGAAGTTTTCTTTTCACTGGCTGGCTATATTGCAGAAACTAATGAGAATTAAAATCTACTGAGAGGTCAAGGAGGCTCACAAGCAGTCAAACCCAGGACAACAGCCATAGGTCTTCAGTGGTCCTAACCTAGTTTAAGATATTATTATTATGCCATAAATAAACCTAATGATGGCATTTATGTGTGAATGGCAGAGGGGCCCACACAAATGCTTATTTTATGAATACTGCAATCTGGACTAATACGCTTAAGAGTAGTAATTTTTGCGTGAATGTAAAAATGTAAAAGTGCCCATGAAATGACAAATACAACCGTGACCTTGACACTTTCGGTGAAGACCCATTCAGTGAGCATTCTGTGCAAGTTTCCTTACAATCTGATCAATACGCTAGGAGAAACAGAGATTTTGTGAATTGTGGACAGACAGACAGAACATCATTTGAAGCACCGTGTCGAATCAGATTCTTACTAAAACCCTACAATGGTAAAAAAGAATTTCAAACAAGGAAAGAAAATAACAATTTTAAGCAATAAATCACAAAATAATTCATATTTCAACAAATCATAGCATTTTTACATTGATAATTATTCAAATTTAGTTTTTTACAAACCTGTTTAAAAAACAAATTACTTTTTAAATATATTATAAGATGTGTAAAAACACAAACACTTGAAAACAGTTTTTATAATGGTAGCACACATATTGAATGGCACTGTGCCGCTTGTGCCCTTTTATCCTATCTATATCTGCCAGACGAAAGCCAGGCGATATTATGCTTCTGAAGCAATTGCCCCGCGAGCGCCACAAAGATTTGAGATGTTATCACAATAACTCATTATAGATTTCGAGAAGCTTCACCAAACTTGGTAGATATTTACCACCAGAGGAGAAGTGGGCTGTAGTTCTACATGTGAACCACTCAGCTCTGAATTAAAATTACAGTGTCTGATCACAAATCTAGTAGCCTGTTGAGCTAAATGGCTTGTTTTCATATGTTCTTGGGAATACGAGGAGGATATAGAATATAACTTTTTAAGGGCAGTAATTTTCTGCATATTGTGACCTGTGTGTGCAAAGTAAAGACAGCAGAAAAGAGGAAAAAACTACAAAGCAAGTCCAGTTCTAATCAACATTTCTTTCTGCATAGATAATGCTGCGTAATGCTGACAACATCTGTCACACGACATAATGACATAATAACTACAGCAACCCAAAACTGTCTAGGCATGAATAAATGGTCTGTGCTCTTCTGTCTTAGTAATAATCAAAATGCTTTACTCTACAAAACAAGTGCTGAGACCAACATATAGAGGATAGTTAGAGAGTGAGAGACAGAGGGGTGCACAGATGCTGAAGGGGCTTATTCTGTTTACAAAATGACGTCAGACTCAGTCCACACTCAATACTGTACTAAACTGAGGCTGAGACACAATTAGTTCTCTTCAATTTGACTTTTTTTCACTATTCATGATTTATCATTTTAAATTGAGGATAACCAGAGTACCAGCTAACTTATTATACACAGAGCTGAAATTAAAATGTGCAGCAGTAGAAAATAAGATAAAATATAACACTAACTTTGGTTCAGAGGGTTCACTGCAACTCAGCCAAGAAGAAAATCTTTTCAGCTTAAAGTTGTTATCGTAATTTATCTGCCTGTCATGTCTTCCTCCAATCTCCCAAGACCCTCAAACATTTATCATTTCTATGCCTATTACCTGCCTGCATTCCAGACAATCAATACAACCCCATCAGGTCTGAATCCTTGGTAAGCACACAGAAGATTGAAACGATCCCCAACCCCTGGAGACAGTGTGATCTGCAGCACACCCAGTACTGATTAATGTATATATTTGCATTTTTTTAAATGTTCTCTAAATATCCACATACTCTTCAGCCATTTAATTTTGAGATGCTATTTTGAAACATTTTAACATTACTTGATTACAGCATCTTAAATTCTTAGTGCTGAGTACTTAAGACCTACAGTACTTCTTATTTATAGGACTGTCTTTTTTTAGTTTGCTTACATTTCAAGCATTCAAGTCGCGGGTGGTGAAATCTGCATCGCTAATCAGACCTGATTAATTCTTCATTTGACACTTCTCATGATGAGAAGGCTAAAAAAAGCAACCCCTGAGCTCTTCAGGCCCAACTCAAGAAATGAGATGTCAGACTTTCAGGGGCAAACTCATTAAGGAAAAGGTTAAAAGAGCATGCTTTTTGGAGCCCATCAGGTTCATGTGGCAACAAACAAAAAGGCGCCAGTCACTGCTGAATGCCAGAAATCACAGAAGGCTTTCTCGTGTGTCTTTTCAAACCATATAGACAAATTTAATATTGTAGTTTTATTGCTATTACTATATATACTACATTAAGGAAGGGGGTAAAAAAAGGGTGTGGCCCTTCCAATGATTTTTGAGGATTCGCTGCCCATCTATGCATAAAGGCAGTGAGAATGTACAGTAGTGTGCAAAAGTCTATAGCCACCCCTTATTTCTTTATAATTTGCTTGGAATACAGTACATAAACAAAAAGAGTTTGTATAATTCTAATAGGGTTGGTAGTCAATATTTGGCATGACCGCCTTTTTTCTTTAACACAGCCTGAACTCTCTTAGGGAAGCTTTCTTTTAATTTCTTGTTATTATTCTAATTATGATTTGGAAATCATTCTCCAGGCTTCTTAAAGGACATTCCAAAGCTCTTCTTTAGATGTTGGCTGCTTTTTGTTCAGTTTTTTGTCAAGAGGATCTCACACTGCTTCAATAATGTTGAAATCACACTATAAGACCTGTTGCCACTGATTTTCAGTCTAGTCCTTGTGCAACTTAGCATACCTCAGCCTTTTCTCTCTGTTTCCCATCCTTAAGAATGGGTTCTTGACAACTGCCCTCTTTTGAAACCTGAAAAGGCTTGATCTGAGGAGGCTTGAGCGAACAGTACTGTAGATGGATCAGCTAAAGGCCCAGATGCATCTCTCAGGTCCTGTTTCAGGTCTTGATTGGATTTTTCCCTATTTCTTAAGGACATGACTTTCAGATACTGTTCATCTGCCACTACTCCTTTTATCCTCCACTTTTCCAGTTTATTCAAATTTTTAAGGACACACTGTACACCATGGTGAGATATACCAAGTTTTTGGCTAATAGCTCTTTGGGAATCACTTTGTAGGTGCAAAACTACTATTTTATGCCTATCAGATCATGTCATCTTTGGCATTTTTCATAGATTCAACAAAAGAAATCAGGATAAATGATGTGTTTTTTGTGACTAGCTGCTATTTACAAAATGCCCAATTATACAATTTAAAATGTTTTTTGCCATGTTGTCCGTTGTTTGTAGATGTAACACGTAACACAGATGCCATTTTTGTGCTTAAATAATTCATAGGTCACTGTGAAGTGGCTTAGCAAACAAAGAAAACTTTCCTTTGAAAATGATCAAGTACAAGATCTGAAGTGAAAATGAGTGGAAAAAAACAGCCAATATCCACAGAAAAACTTTGAAACACCTTCAAAAAGCCATGAAAACTATTGCTCAAGACCACTTTAAAAATTACAAGAAAACCTGGCTCTTTGGAATCAAAATATAAAGAAAGGAGATGTGACTACAGATTTTTGCACAGTACTGTATATTTATTTAGAGAACCGGGGAAAACTCTTAATTTCAATCATTGCTCTCATCAGTAAAATCAATATAGTTGCGTCTTAAGAGGTTTTCATTTCTAGTAAAATATCTTTCTTCAAGTAATAGGCATGACACAGAATCATGTATGATGCATTGGCTTTCACACTCTCAGACAAGCAGCAGAACAAATTTCTAGCAGCAGCCACATCATAGCCTCCTTTAACCACGACAATCAGCTGACTATAATATATACACATATGACTTTCTGTTCACACAACGTCACAAACAAGAAGTCAATAGTTTAGAGGGGCAATGGTTCCCATGCCTTCTTTTTTATTTCATTTTATGGTGTTTTAATCAGATTTCTGATACTGGCATATTTATATTTGTATTTTAAATATTATATTTCAATTTCTTTCTTAAAATATAACAGATATGGTCAATACCAGTATATGATGACACCTGTTTGTTACCATTGATGTACCATTTATTGTAATCAGTCTCCATAACAGTGTAAAGCTGTGTTTCCCTGTTTCAAATTTTAGGAAGTAATTTGCTATGAGTTCATTTTTACAGAAGTAAGAAGTCATTTAAAACAGGAAAGACTTCCTATTAACCTGCATAAGTAATGGTCCTTAAAGTCAGTTGATGGGTTTCTATTCTCGTGGTAGTTCTAAATTCTTTGTGTCCAGTTCCTTCAGTGTTTCCCTCTTGGTTCCTTCCTCTGTCTCATCCTCCTGTGTTTAAGCATTTGTCTTCAAGTCTTCCCTCTCTTTACAATTAGTGTGAGCCTTCTTATCTCTGTGTTTAGCGTTTGTCTTTTGGTCAGTTCCTGTCTTATTTTCAAAATGGAGCTGCCAGGCAGGAGGAAAAGAGGAAGATTACAGACAAGGGATTGGGTGAGATGGAAGCAAATGATAATGAGTCACTGTGGTGACCCCTAAAGGGAGCAGCCTAAAGAGGAAGATGTCTTCGAAACTTTTTACTTCATGCTTTACTTTTTTACTTCTCCCCTTGTGATTATTCTGATCTTTTTCTCCTGTGTCTTGTTTCCCATATGTCTCCACTTCCATAATCAGCCCAATGTGTATAAATAGTTCTGTCTCACTCTTTGTCCCGAGGCCTGTACTTATGAATCTGGATTTGTGTTTATCCAGGTAAGTTCGAGGTTAACTCTTGGTTTTCAGTATTATGAAAGTGGCTCACCTTTTACTGGGATATATCGCCATGGTATCTAATGATGCATGCCTGTACTGCAAAGTTGGATTTGCACTTATCTAGATAACTTCAGGGTAAACTCTGGGTTTCAGTACCATGACGACAGTTCACTTCTAGATTAGAGATCAACAGGTATGAAATCATTGCCTACTGACCAATTGATTCTCTGGAAAATAGCGTCACATATCTTGGACGATCCCTCAGACCACTGAGCAGGACGGTTTAAAGTGTTCTTAAGTGTCAAAAGTCTTTGGATATTAGTAATAAATTCGACTTCTTAGATAAACTAGCTGTAAAAACTTTTACAACATTTTAATTGTTCTGTAAGCCTTAAAATGTTATCCTGAGATCAAATTTGTATTTTTTTTTTGTCTGCAGTCTAAATCAAATTTACAAAACTTATATTTGAATTTTGTTTGTGTGTTTTGTTTTTTTTTTGCTCTCAGATTGTTAACCAGGGTTGCAGCTGAAAAATGAAAACTAAAACAGTCTTGCGCACATTTAAATACTAATTTGATGTAATAACAATTGTAATCTGTCATATTATCCAGTGTCTTAATGACAGAGCTGTGATACTGTTAACATACAGTCAGCATTTTTTGGTGACTTTGCTTCATGGCTTCATTTACACTGAAATTTCATATAGTAGATCTTTTCCAGCCCATAGATTGCATAGATGTTCATACAAGGCTTTTAATACCATAATGTACAGTGCTCTTCCTGTTACAGACACTCATACCTCTTTTGGAGCAGCTGGGTTGATTTTAACCTGTATTCTGTGTTTAACTGCTTCATGTTTTTTAATATCTTAGCCTTATCTCCCTTTGTAAAATCAGCCATCCTGCCAGGTTGGTTTATTCATTTGATAATCACCTTTGTGTGACAAAGCGGTCACCAAAGTTAGGTTAAGTGAAGCCAGATAACAGAAAGATTTCCTGGCTATGCTGAACTTGCTTTGTAATAGAGGGTCCTTGTCAGATTATCTCTGGTCCTTATGTTTTCACTTGTCCCCATGCACTGCTGGATGTCTGTTACGTTGGCTTCTTTTAGATTTTGAGACTTTGCAAACAGTCAATAAACAGTTCCCTTTTTTTGCATTGCCTACGTTTGTGTCCTGCATTCTCCACACTTCACCTTTCACAGCATATGGCAAATGGTTTTGGTGATCTTGTCCTTTCCAGAAGCTAAATAAAATCTGGCAAAGTACCAATATCTCAGAGTTGCAGTGAGTGTCCTGTCTGACCTCAGAGACTGTTGCACTGAGACTATGGGTCATCAGTTACCGAGCACAAAGGAAACACAAAACGATAAAACATCTGGATGAAGCTGTGGAGGTGATGCGCTGCAGTATTGTGCAGAACCCCTGTTACTGTTGGTGTTTGTGATAAACACTGCTCATCAAAAGCTAATGAGTGAATCATTGTGTTTATCATGAGTAATGCTCTGAATTACTTTAACTACTTTTCAGATTATATAGTTGAAGCAGAGCTTCAGTCCAATATGTAATGCGTGCACTGTTGTCAGGAGTTGAGCTGAGTCTCAGGGAGTGACTCACAATGAACTGACACATATTGATTAATAATCATGTTTGATCCAAACTGGCAAGTCTCCCAGAAATGTTAGTTGTACTGGAGCTGTCAAGACTGAATGTTAACATAAACAGACTGCATCAGAAAAGGCCACATCAACTCCTCTTTTGAAGTGACCACCATACTGTACTGCACACTGCAGTTTGACGAACATAAATGTTCCTATAGTATTTTTTAAAAACTGAACCACAAAGGCTTACATGTTTAATACCACTGATTTTCAACAGTATTTGTTATGGAGTCTTGTAATTACACCAGTAGGCGAGAAAGTGGAGGGGAATGAATATAGTGGTTTCATATTTAATAAAGAGTCACAGGATGAGCTAACTTGCTTTCTTTCTGAAGGGCTCTCAAGCCAAAAGAAACAAGCATGGCTGCAGAAGCATCCAAGTTTAGAGTTAGTTGAATTTAAAGCTGTACTCCACTGGGGAAACTTCCCTTTTTATGCTTGACCTCTCAACCTCATTTTCCACTCCTGAGAGCCGATCATATCTAAAAGCCTCATCCCTGAGGCATCCGGTGAAAAGACATCGCAAAGAAAAAAAGAGAACGACAGAATGTATTGCTTTTATAAAATTCCAAATCATTTGCATACACTGATTAACTTTATCCAGCTCATTGTATTCTAGATTTCCTTCAGTAATTCCAGCCAAATTTGCTCAGTGGAAGTGTGGTCAAATAATGTCAGGTATAAACAGCACAAAAAAGCAATCATATATGACCCAGAAGTGCTAAAGTCTCTCTCTTCAATGCAGGATGAGCGCAAATGACTAACAGGTCCCAATTCGCTCAGATCTGCCAGTTTCCTGGACTGCAATGGAAGTGGAAATGCTTCTTGGCAGTGGCTTTTACTAGTTGGGTCTAAACCATCCCAGTAAAAACACCCAGACCACCCTGGCGGATCCATTCCACAACCAGGGCCCCATTTTAATTTCATTCACAGATGGTATGAGCCAATAAAGATTGTGAATCATATAATAGGCCCTTAATTTTCTGTTGCTATCAGCCTATAATAAGGATGTGATGTGCATCTCAATGAGAAACCAACTTTTTGGGAGAAACGGCACAATAACAGGGCTCGAGCTCTCACTGTAAGATTTAAGTTTGAGGAACGTTATCATTGCAGACAAAATAAAATCCCAACTTAGGTACTGCACCAACATCAACTCTCCTGATCAAAACAGCACCTTTGCTCCAGTTTTCCAACACGTTGGCACATGTGAAATCTACCAATCTGCTCTGGCTGAATTTTTTTGCCTTTGTTATTGTGCACATATACAGCTCATTAGCGGAGAAACTTCTCAAATGAAACCATACAGGTGCTGAATTTAAAGCACTTCGTGGCACCTCAGGAGGTAAAGCAGGTCACTCATTAATCCAAAGGTCAGCAGTTTGATTTCCAGCTCCTCATGTTGGTGTCAGCATGATATGAACTCATAAACTTGCCCCAAATTTGTAATTTGTGTCTGTGCAATAGCAAAAGTGCAGTATCTTCATTTTCTTCTTCTTTCAGCTTCTCATGTTAGGGGTCACCACAGCAGATCATCTGCCTCCATCTCACCCAATCCTCTGTATCTTCTTCTGCCACACCAACTCTCCACATGTAATCCTTCACTACACCTAGAAACCTTCTCTGTGGTATTCCTCTTTTACTTTATGTGTACCATATAAAGGCACTGTATGAATATGTGTATGATTAGGTGAAAGTGGCTTGTAGTGTAAACCACTTTTAGTGGTTGATAGGGCTAGAAAAGCGCTACATACACGCAGTCAATTTGCATCTTTAGATAGATATATAAAATGCGACATAGAGTCCTTAATAACCCACCTTTAATTTGCAGAAATAACCTTCCAGCATTTCAAAAACAAAAAAGGCAATCTGGTTGACCAAAGGTTCAAGTCAGTTTTTAAAAAAATTATAATTATTAAAATAATAATAATAATATATATATATTAAAATATCATAGAATATTCTTAACCTATAATGATTAAGCATGTTGTAAACAGTAGTTTGTGGAATTTCTCCCAACCACACCTAAAGACAGAAGTCACAAATTTCTCATTTGGAACCTGTTGTCATAGGGTGAAGACACCTGATGGGAAAAACATCACATGTTTCGCACTCAGTTTATTACAGTTTCAAAAAAGGGTTAAAATCCTGCCACTCACTCTGAGTGTGCTTATGCCTGATATCTTGAAATAAAAAAAGAGTCAGTGTTGTCCACGTTAGTTTTTTACACTGAAAAGAGTTTCACAATTTCATTACCTCTGCTGGCATAACAAACTCAGTCAAACCAGTTGATTAATAATAAGATAATTAATATGCACCCTGTAATTCTACAAAAGATATGCTGGGAAGCAGTCAGGCAGTCAGTATGTAGTTGAAATGACAATAAAGTAATCTAATCTAATCTAATATAGGTTTCACTTCCATGTTTAAAAAAAGACCCACTGAGGCTGCTACTGTGAAATGTCAAACACATCGTTAAACTTCTACATAAAATTTAGAGGTGCGTACATGTGACTTCATCAATAATGTTTTTTTAAAAAGCTGCTACAGGGTGATCATATTTGTCCTGGTTTTAATGGTTTATGCTGACGACAGCACGGCAAAACTTGACAGAGGAGGGGAGGAGGTCAGTGTTTTTGTAAATGGTGAGCTGCATTATCTAACATAGAGAGGGTGATGATATAACGGTGATGAGGAGGATGACGAGGATGGATGGTGGTCACAGATGTACTAGCACACTCACACATAGAGTGTGATTTCTGAATAAGCACATTCTGCTGGGAAGCAGTCAGACAGCCAGTTCTAATCTGTCTGTTTTGGTTGCCATCATAATACTGACATCAGTAATTATGCTCCTGAGGCTCCAAGTCTCCCAAATTGAAGGGTCTTGATGGCTTCTTTATTCTGTGACATGCATCTTACCAGTTTTCCCATGCAACGCTGCTGGCCAACTCCATTCTCACATTTGTGGTGGAGGCTCATCTTGCAGGCTTTGCAGCGGAGGCCATGCTTCGCCGTGTTTCCCGCCAGGAACACCACGTGCTTGGCTGTTGTGCCTGATGCATACAGAGGCAAAAAGGCAACAGGTTCAAATCTGTCATGTCAGTAAGTGGAATCAAATGGCGATCCTATAACTAAACTGCAAATTCCACACAAAAAGGCAGAGGAAATGAAAATATTGATTAGAACGGCATGTCGTTCATTTATTCATTGTTTTAACACACTTATTCCTAGCCAGAGTTTCTGGAGCCCGTCCCGGCATGCACTGAGAAAAACCTGTGAAATGACATGTGGAGCATTTTAACAGGGACAGAATTTACAAAATGCAACTGACAGTGTGCACTTCTGCAAAATCAATCTGACTGTAACTGAGCCAGTCCGATCACAACTGTGTTAATATTACCCTTTAAAGTGCTACCTGTGTGCAGTTTGCTGTCACTTATTAATACATGACTCACAGTTGGTGAAATAAGATTAATGAAGATTATTTGAAAGCCAAAGTTATGCAACGTTGCAAATGCAATCACTTAGCAAGCGTATTTGTGCATTTGTGATAAAGATGTGCATATGTGTATCAAATTAATAAAGAAAAAAGGGAAACAGTGTTAGACATGGAGACACAACAATGAGATAGGGTGGAGTCATGAGACTGTAAAGGTATAACAGAATGAAGCCCTCGTGCCAAAAATAAGACTGAATCACTGCAGTTCAATGTTTCATAAAAATAACTGAGCTCTGACTGTTTATGTTTATAAGACAGAAAAAAAGACAAAAAGGGTAAGAGATGAACAGACGGGTATCCATAAATATGCATTAAGTAGGAATTACTGGTATTTTGGGGGAGGAAAAGCGGGGTCACTTTATCAATAAGAATATTCCACTGGTCAACTTTCACATTTATTGAACATTATTTCAGGAACATGACCAAACCCTAACATTCCCATTCCAGTTGTATGTCTATAAATGCCTGCTTGCACCATGCACTTCTTTGTTCTCATTTCCATGTCCCATGCCGCCTCCCCTTTTCATCATCCTCTCTCAGAGGTACACTATACAGGAAAAAGTACTGAGCTATACCTTTTAATCACTGAATTCAGGTGTTTCATTAAATCCCACTGCCAAAGATGTATAAAATCCAGCACCTAGCCACGCAATCTGCCCTTACAAGCATTCATGAAGGACTGGATCATTCTAAAGAGCACTCTAAATTTAAGGGTGGTACTTTAATTTGACGCCACCGTTGCAACAAGTCCGTTCAGGAAATTTCTTCCCTCCTAAATATTCCACAGCCAACTGTAAGTGGTATCATTGCAAGGTGGAAGTGGAAGCATTTAGGCACCACATTAACTCAGCCACAAAGTGGCAGATCACATGATGCTGCAAAGCAGGGTTACCAAGTGCTGAGTGCATAAAAATCGTTAATGTTCTGCTGACTCAGAGTTCCAAATCTCCTCTACATTTAACATCAGCACAAAAACTGTGCACCAGGAGCTTGATAGCATGGGTTTCCATGACCAAGCAGCTGCACAAAAGCATTACAATATCAAGCACAATGCCAAGTGTTGGATGGAGCGCTGTAAAATACACCACCACTGGACTCTAGAGTGAAGAACTACACTTCTCTCTTTGGCACTCTGGTGGACAAATCTGGATTTGGTAAATGCCAGAAAGGACTTTACCTGCCTGACTGTGCTGTGCCAGCTGTAAAGTTTGGTGCAGGAGGCATAATGCCATGGTGTGGTTTTTATGGGGTTAACCTGCGCCCCTAAGTTCCAGTGATTAATGAGTCAGTCGTGCACCGCTGGAATGAACTAGAATGGAGATTGTGAGCCAGGCCCTGTTGGTCAACATCAGTGTCTGACCCCACAAATGCTCTTCTGGATCAGTGGGCAAAGATTCCCACAGACACACTCCAAACTCTTGTAGAAAACCTTTCCAGAAGAGTAGAAGTTGTTACAGCTGCAAAGAGGGGACCAACGCCATATCAACGCCAATAGATTTGGAATAGGATATCCTAAAAGCTTCTGTACATGTAATGTGTAGGCAGCTCAATACTTTTGTCTATAAAACGTACAGAGAACAGTACTATGCAAAAGTTTGCGCCACTCCTCATTTATTTATATTTTGAGTCCAAGGAGCCAGACTTTCTTGTAATTTTTAACTCATTGGTTTATTCCCAATGAACATTTTTATTTGCATTTGGTTCTGTGGACTTTGCTAGTGAAATGCGTGGTTGATAGCTAAGAAGGTATTAGCAAGAAGCATAAACAAGTTTTCAATGTCTCAACTGTAATTCTGGGTTTCTCAACTTCTTAACCTAAAAGATTTAAAAGCTTGTGATATTATTGTTGAAAACTAGAGAGTAACTAGGCATATTCTTGCTGAGGGTAAAAATAGTAACATATATGACATTTCATATCACGAGCCCCAAAACTTGCCTGTAGGCTCAGAGTGGCCAAAGCATTTTATCCTCCATGGTCTGCTCCAGTAAGAGTGTGTATCATTGGATCATTGGCAAGTTGGCCAAAGTCTTGACACTGAATAATAGTATTCTCCATATTTTGCAATAAAAATAATAAGTCAGTCAAAATAAAAACTGATCAATGGAAACTTTAGTATTTACTCTAATGGACAGCTATTACTTATTGCTGTGCATCGAGTGGCATTAGGCTAGATATCTAAAAAAAGGAATAATTTATCTTCTTCTGATTTAAGTGGAGAATGTGCGGGGTGGTAAACCTAAGATGAAAGATGAAGGGGGAGAGAAGACAAGTGATCAATTAACTGTTATAAGATATACACACATGACAAAAACAACCACTTACAAGCAGCCATTGTGTGTCGTTTGAAAGCTATTCCACATTAACGAGAGTGCACAATGTTTCCAAGTCCCAGTGCTGTTATTAGCTGGAATCTGGCAGCTATGCACCTCTGGCTCTTTATTGATTAATCAATAAGCACATGCCCTGCTTAAGCCCACACTCTTCATATGTGCGTGTGAAAATATGGACATGCAAAAGGAAATATCGATCTACTCCTGCTGGTTTCAAGAGCACAGAGAGAACATAAGATGTTCAATCTGATCCAAGTTCTGCCACAGAAAAATTGTCAGTATGTGTAGTTTTTGTTCATTGTGGTGTGCTACTGTGGCAAGCAAACAATGTCACGATATCAGTCCAGATCATCCTCAGAAATGCAGCATGTTCAGTGTGATGAGCAGGTTACGAAGGGTCAGCAAGCAGAGGTAATCCTGTACTGTAAATATGAAACCAAGCAGAAAACCTGAGCCCTGAACAAGACAGTAAATACAAGATACTGCGTACTTAAGAAACAAAGCCCGTCAAGTGTAGTTTACTTAGCCAACAAGGGGGAAAATCTCTGCCTGCTTGTCACGTGCTGTAATGTAAACTGGCGTCAGAGCTATTTGGATCTGGATAGCAGTGACAGGAACTTGAAACTCAGTAATGGGTGGAAAACAGTATCTGTATTTCCCATTTAAAGCTGAGATGTGCTGGTGGAGTTAGTTATACTGAGATGGATACTAAGAGAAACATGATCCTAGCCTGAAACCTTGCTGGTCAGCCACAGATCAACAAAACAACAATGACAGCTGCAGAGGCACTAAGCACCAACCTGTGCCAATTTCTAGGTCATGCTAAATCAGGTCAACTGATTATGTTGCTTAACGAGCACCTCAAGTTTCATTCCCCTTCAGGTCAGCAAACAATCTCCCAATGGTATCTTTAAGACATCCTGATTCAAGCTCTTGTCCGTCTCCGTGGATGCACCAGGACAGGGAGCAAATTAAATGCTTGTCAAGCTGTTGTTGATTGCCTTGTTCGCGCTGACTCATTCCAACATGGGGGAATAATGAGACGCCTCCATGTTAACTAATAAGGGAACAAACTACTGTGTTTCAGCTGGCAGATATAGGAAGCTGACATTGTCATCCTCCTGTGGTAATGGGTGGGTAATGATGTTAGCCTGGATGTGTGTGCATGTATAGGTACTTTTTGGTTCAGGGCTTGAAGGCATTATAGCTGTGGGGAATCAGAGTGACAGTGCTGCTCTCTCTGGCATTTGCTTTTTTGTGGCTATTCTACAATTAAAGCTTATTATTCATTTACACAACAGGAAAGGACAAGACTCCTGCCAGCTTTTCTGCACTGTCTTCATCTCACCTCATAACCTTTTTCCTTCCATTTCCTCCTCCATCCTCCCTACAGCCTTTCTCTCACGCTCACTCCTTTATTACAATAGCCATACATCGATCCATTAAGCTGTCATTCCTGCTTCACGCCTCCTGATTTCTGATGCAAATAACCATTGAGACAATAACCCCTCCACCTCCTCTTCTTAAGCACTTCCAAAACATTGACCATAAGAAGCTTTCTTTAAGCTTACTTGCAGACATTTGTTAGTTTCTCCCACACCTTTTTTTATTATTGACCACTGAAAAAATTCTCAAAGTCTTTGATGATTAATATCAAGTTATAGATGAAGAACGGTTGTTTTGTCATCTCTAATGAAGAGCCTTCTCAAATACTTTGAAATATTTTCAGACTGTTTGTGAAGATACGGATTTGTTCTTTATTTATGGACATATTTGTAGAAGGTCACACAAGTGTTGTCTACAAAGGCACAGCAGTGCTTCAAGCAAAATGCATAAGTCAGTAGGGTTCACCCTCTGGGGAAGATGAAAAAGTCACAGTCTGATAGTTATATTTAAACGGCCACAATAACTATAAAGATTTTCATTCTTCAAGACAACTGTACTGGAATAAACTTTTAAATAACTTTTAAATAATGTTTTTATTGTAATAAGTCATGAAGTTTTTCAGTAGCAAAAATTAGGATCCTATTTACTATTTAACTGAATGGCAGATGCACTTTGTAAACCAAGCCAGGGCTAATGATAAATGATAATGCTACAACTTTATGCTCTCATCAAATGAAGTTAAGTCGGGTCAGGTGATGGCTCACTGGTTATGCCCATCTTTTATATACAGGTTATGGTCTGGAACAAAACTGACCTCGCTACCAACTGACACATATTGCTAGCATCTCTGAAAAATAAAATTGAAATACATCCATCTGTGTCTCTATTTCCTTTTCCTTAAAAGTTTTGATGATCCAATTTCTTCCCAGTGGCATTTTACGTGATGGCACCCATGCAGTTTGACATTTTATAATGCATCTTTTTTAAATGTTGTACAGGCATTTCTGAGACATAGCAGACAGTGTCAGCTGTTAGATTCAACATTAAAATGGACACATTCAGCATGGGAGAAGTTCGAGTTTGTCACAGCAGGCACTGCTTGCTTTCTGTGTGATGGAAAGCGAGACATAGCACAAGTATGATGTGGTGTGGCACTGAAACTTGTAACAAAATACCCAAAAACACCACTGACACCATCCTGAACAAACCTCTCACACAAAAGAGTGTGCATGTCTGCATGAGTATAGTATATATATTGTGTGAGGAGGAGTGATGAAGTGTCATTCAGTATCACAGTGGCATCTGTCTACTGGCAAACCTTGAACTCTTAACCTACCCAGTCACTGGGACAGCAAATAATAAGAAATTGGCTTTAAGAGAGTGTGGCCTTAAATTTAGAGGAGCTAAAACAGCTTGTTTCAGACATCCAATGAACTAACTTTGAACTGTGACTCATGCAAAGCCACTCCAAGAATACAACCAAGAATTAAAGCATGGATCTGGAAATGAGTGGAATAGGCCCCCTTTAAAAGCTTCATAGAATGTGGGCAAGTTGTCTTATGCAAAAGATAAAGTCCAAAAACCCACCAACCAAAAAGCTTGCTTTCTGTGTGATGGAAAGCAAGACATAGCACGAGTAAGATGTGGCATATGTCACTGAAATGTCTAACAAAGTACCCAAAAACACTACTGACACCAGCTTGAACAAACCTCTCATACAGTGTGAGTGTGTGTGTCTGTTATATATTGTATTGTTATGTATTACATATGTCATGCATTGTGCTGAGAGAAATAATAAAGTGTCATTTAGGACCACAGCAGCATCTATCTGCTGACAAACCTTCACCTCTTACCCCAAGACTAATTTCTTTTTGGGGTCAGTGAAACCTGTCATGTGTATTTAAGCAGCAGCAAAGATTAGTGCATGTTAATTAACTTAGATGTCTTGTTAATCCCAGGAATTTGGATGGATTGATTTAAGTCTGATTTAAATTGGAAGTAAATGACTATTTAACTCTTAAAAGTTGACTGATGGACATGTTTTTTGACATATATCCTACATAATCTTTCAGCTTAAAAAATAAATCAGGAGTTTACAAAGATATATTATACAATTTAAAGCTTTTTTCTGATCCTACCCTATAAAAGACATTTGTGTCACAAGAAGACCTGTTATATTTCAGCATATATACACCGATGAATCCAATGTATTTTGAGGCTCAAACAAGGACACTTTCTTTTATTAACAAAGCAAAGTATTGCCATACATACCATTGAGATTATGTAATAAATATGAGGAAACACATGGGTGGAACAGAATGAGGGTAAGAGCAATCTTGGAATAAATACAGGAAAATGTGGCTGAACACTGAATACAGTTCTTGTTAAGCCACATTTAAGAGTTTATTTTTTCTTTAGAATTAGTTTGAAGGTGGAATAATGTTACTGGTTCATCAGCTAAATGATGTTGATGAAACAGACTATATGCAAAAGACAATCACAGCATTTTAAACATTTCTTGTTATTTCTTGTTATTTCATGCATATACACTATATGGGCAAACGTATTGGGTTGTATACACATTACATGTACAGGAGCTTTTATGACATCCCGTTCTAAATCCATAGGCACTAATACGGAGTTGGTCCCCTCTTTGCAGCTGTAACAGCTTCTACTTTTCTGGGAAGGCTTTCTACAAGATTTTGGAGTGTGTATGTGGGAATTTTTGCCCATTGATCAAGAGGTGCATGATCGAGGTGCACGATGAGTTTGAGCTCAGGTCTGTGCAGACCAGTCAAGTTCTTCCACACCAAACTCATCCAACCATGGCTTTATGGACCTTGCTTTGTGCACTGGGGTACAGTCATGCTTAAGAAGAATTAGACCTTCCCATAAATGTTCTTACAAAGTTGGAAGCATAGAATTAGCCAAAATGTCTGGGTAAGCTGCAGCATTAAGATTTCCCGGCCCAGGAAAATAATCCCATAGCATCAGCCCTCCTCCACCAAACTTTACAGGTGGCACAATGCAGTCAGGCAGGTAATGCTCTCCTGGCATTCACCAAAGTCAGACTATTCCATCAGAGTGCCAGATAGAGAAGCATGATTTGTCACTCCACAGAACACATTTCCACTGCTCCAGAGTTCAGTAGTGGCATGCTTTCACCACTCTATTCAGCACTGTGCTTGGTGATGTAACGCTTGCATGCAGCTGCTCAGTCATGGAAACCTCATGCCATGAAGTGCCCAGGACACAGTTTTTTGTACTGATCATAATGCCAGAGGAGGTCTGGAACACAGCAGTTATTGAGCCAGCAGTGTTGACAACTTTTGCACACTATGCGCCTCAGCACTCTGCGACCCCACTCTCTAACTTTACGTGGTCTACCACTTTGTGGCTGAGTTGCTGTGGTTCCTAAATGCTTACACTTTTCAATAATACCACTTACAGTTGATTGCAGAATATCTTGCTTGAGTTTCTACACCTGTGGCAAAGGGACTGAATGTAAGAAAATTTGCAACTGTCAAACAGTTAATTTAAAAAAAAAAAAATTAACACTAAATATCTCTTTTTTTGCTTTATCAATAATTTATCAATTTATTTTATTCTGCATTCACCTATTAAACCTAATGAATGAGTCAATGAGCACTATAATATAATTAATCCTATTTTATTCTAAATGACACATTTAATTTGACACATTTGTTTAATGAAAGATTCCTGTAGGAGAAAGCAGACATTATTTTTCTGTCTGCCTTATAAAATATTGGGCAAATTAAACACTGGCATAGAGAAATGTGCATTATAAATACACTAAATATTCAGATTTAAATAGCATTTTACTAAAATAGATTGTCTGATCCTAGTGTCTAAAGAAAAAAGAGCACCAAATCCTTGCTAAATCTTTTGTCTGCTGATGGTGGTACGTTTCTGTCATATCTGGTTAGCATATATGATATTTTTATATTGACACAAAGCCATTACCTGCTCACAGCATAATTTTTGTACTTTTAGAGATGCAAGATTTGAAATTTGCATATAGAAACATGAATCTGTTTGTTTCAAAATCAATCAAATAATGGACATCTTCACAAAAACTTGCATTATTATTTAATTCCATGAACCTGTAGCCATTGCTAGAGAATCCTCATTAGGATTTAATAACCATTATGCTTGTGCTATCTGTTTAAGTCCACATTTCTCCTCCACCTTCACTGCTATCTCTCCCTCTGCCTCCTGTGTGCTGCTCTTTGACTCTAGGACACAGAGTCAGATTTTGACAGCACTATCACATCTTATTACAAACACACACACACATGCACACAAGCATAGAGAGAGCAAAAGGAAACCATCCTTGATTCTCACAGTGTTCTCATTAAGGCAGGACAAATGAAGACGAGGGCAGCATTTTTTTCATGGGTGGACTAGCGGGCACAGCACCTATCACAGGGGCAGGCAGCTCAGCAACACATTTTCACCACCAATAGACCACCTGAGGCCAATTCAAAGCTGCTGGGTGCACCTCACTGACCACACCAGATAAAACAGACCAGTGTATGCAGCAGTGTTTGTAACTATGTGCCAGTATGTGTACTAAAAATACAAAAACTTTTGTTTCTGCGCTGTTGCATTGGAAAAAGTTTAACTCTCATTCACACTGCTGACACTAAGTAATTGTAATGATATATTCTCTCTGTGAGATCACTTTTAATTCATCCTGTAAGATTTTGGGAAAAGCCTTTAAATCATCTTTACTAATGGCATTAATTCTATATTCATACAGTCAGAGAAGATGGTAAAATCATAAAATGAAACTGAAATTAAACCTCACTGTTCACAACAGATTAATTTTACCGAGATAGGAAACAGGTTTTACATATTAACATTAAACCTACAATAACCACACCCAGTGAAGACTTCCCATCAGAATTGAAAATAAAGAGGATCTGTTTTTATATATATATTCTCATTTTATAAAGCAACAAAACTAATGAAAAATAGTCTCACCACCAAACCTTACCCTACAGAGCAAACCAGGCAATATCTTTAAAAAATACACACGGTACCTTTACACTCTAATGCTTGTGGACTTTGACAGTCCAGAAGCCTGCACATGTAATGATCTAAGACTGGATGTGACAAGAATGTAATTTACATGTAGACATATATAAATGGCATGGATATGTTTTATATTTAAAAAAGGGGGTTCCATTAATAATAGTCTCTGTTTGTGGAGTTATTGTTGTGTGCCCATCTGGTCATGACCATTTTATATCAAATCATCATTGCAATTATGTGATTAGTATTTCTTGATTTGTAAGAGAAGACCTAACTGGGACATTACTTGTTGTGGAAACCACGTCACCATTTAGCCATCTGCTTAATAATCATGGTGCAGTCTTGCGCTATTGAACTGCAGCCCTTTTTGGCTAGAGACACAACGTGTTGCTCTCACAGGATTAAATAATTAAAATTTGGTCAAATTTTAATTCTTACAATTGCGCAAACAAAAATCTAAATCTCTTGGAAGATAACAAACTGTAACTATAATATTTGCACTATATGCAATTTACATGCACATTTTTTTAAACCTGCCTGCCTTCCCAGCATCTTTTATCTGCTACCAAACCTGATGTCAGGGACACATTTAACAGATGGTATCGGTATCCCTTGTCATTATCAAACTGCAGAGAGCCTGAGATATAAAGCCTTAGTACTGATGGTTAACAAGGAGGCAAGCAGCCACAGAAACCAGAACATCTGGCAGGGGAGAACAGGTAGAGGTACTGGCACTAATGTTGCTGGCTATCTGACACCCCAGCAGACAGATGGAGGGACTGGGCTCAGTGTATGAATCAGAGGAATGGAGATACTTAGGTCACATGGCAGCAGATTAAGTCAGATGCTCATTGTCTAGACAAGGGACAATTATCATCCACATTAATGCACGTTTCTCCTAATCTGCTTATTCAAATCTGGTACTGCAACACTTGGTGGAGGTCTCATTACTGAAACTCTCAAAACTATGATTGCAATGTTGATTGGATGATGTGCATGAGTATTTAATTTGTTTCTCAGCTTTGTTTGATCTTCTGATGAGGGCAGTGTTTTAACCTTACCTACAATCATGTGGTTGCAGACGTCACAGAACGTGGGCTTCTTAAAGATGTGCTCCATGAAGCAGTGTCCTGCCGAGTCTACCTGCATTGGGTTGCGTGACTGGGAGCGTGACGTGGGAGGAGGAGCACAGGGAATAGCCGGAGGGACTGGAGGGATGGGGAGATTGGTGCTGTGTGGTGGGGCCATCCCGATGTTGCAAAGATGGCCCGTGCTGCTGCTCACATCAGACAGGAGCTCCGTCTTGTTTTCGCTGCTATTTCGGAAGAAGTTGTCGGCACTCTTGCTGCGGATGCTCTTGGTCTTGAAGGACAGCGAGCGTTTGAGTTTTTGCAGCTGAAAAGGGAGAAGATGAGGTGAAGAAAAATGGAGCAAAGAAGAGAAAAGGACAGACTGCTTGAGGGAAAATGAGGAGACAGAAAAATTTAGAGCAACAATGTGAAATAAGTCAATTTGTGTAATAACCGAAAAAAAAAAAATTGCAAGCACAGCTTCTAAAACCTTGGGGCAAATCTCATTGTTCGATGCCTAATAACATAACTATTACTGTGGGCCCAACTTCTCACTCCTCAGCAGAAAACTTTTGAGGTTCCCTACCTGGAAGGTAATGTGATTTCCAGGTTAGGCCGATGCATCACATTAACACTATTTCTCACACACTGAGCTGTCGCTTTTGGCAGCAGCCTGTATCAATCTCATTATGGTTCTCCTTTACAGTAACACTATTCATAACACTCCACACTGACAAATCATTTAATTTAACCAGTGTGTACCCCTGAAACCCACTTAAATCTGGGCTCAAACACGTAATAAAGAATCTCCAAGCCACTCTAATATGATTTCACGGTTCTGCTTCTTGGCTGGTATGTGGCTATAAATCTCTGATTGAAAAAAAAGATTATCTTTTTTGATAGGAAGAGAAGGACTCTTTATTATCCTCTCACACAGTGCAAGCTTGTCTTTACAACTATAAATAGGTGAACACCTTTAAGGATTTACTTGTCCTCATCTGTGTTTGTTACAAAGCACACAGACAAAGTTCACATCTTACGGGGTGCTTTGTTTGCACTTGTCATTCCAATGAACATGCCTGAGCAAACTGTTTAGAGTGCTTATCACTGCGGCTTTGTTATGGCGAAGATCAATCAGTCTTACAGGTGAATCTGGAAACAATCAATTTAGACCCGTTCTTATATTAATTCACACACACACATACACACACACACATAGACATGAACCTCCAGAACAAATACATTCTCCTGCAACCATTTCCAGTTCTGTTCTTGCACGGACTGTACACAGCCTTAAAATAAAAAGGCCGGTAAAATGAGATGCATAAACAATGTCTACCTGTAAACAGTCTGTGTGATATACCTATTGGCACAGGCTATGATGATAAAAAGGCACTGCCCTTCTTTGCTGTATTGTAGTTTTATGTATATAAAATAAAAAATTGTAAAAAATCTTAAAAAAATAAAGCACAGTGAAGGCATGTGTGCATGCATCAAGGAGCTCATGCTGTGTTTGATGGCACCAAATCTATAAGAGTTCTGTCCTTTAGCAGAGAGGGTTAATGGGGCTGGGTGGAGCACTGCAACACAATCCGCTAAAGCGAGTTATCACATGGGATTAAAAATCAAATGATTTTAAAATCGATGCATCTTGAACAAAGTGTGCATTCTAAAAACATGGGTGAATATGGACTTAACTTGGTTTAGCACTGACTTTGCTAACTGAAGTAAAAGTTGTAAAGTGAAACAACTTTTATCTTTATTCACATGCAGTTATGCTATTCTGACGGACTGAAATCAGCAGTATGTGCCACAGCTTGCACAAGAGTGGAGGCTCACCTTGCGCTTGTGATGTTCAGGCCTCACAGTATTCTTAAAGGAGGGATAAAAACACAAACACATCTTTACTTAACGATAGTAAACTTGTTCAGCCTTCTGAGGAACTTATTCTACTTATCCAGTCTGTAAGAACGATTAAACACTTTCTTTAAATGCTCGTTTGATCTATGACAAATCACCTGTGAGACTGGAAGTGAGTCTGGTTGTTTGGCAGAAGCTTTGAAATTATGTAAAGTCAGCCATGAGTCCACTGAAATACCCAGTGATATGTGCCAAAGTAGGAGTTCACATGCAGAAATTTTTCAGCTGCAACTAAGAAAACTGAATACCTGATCATACAAAAGCCTGGGCTTTGCAAACTGTCATTTAAAATATGTAATAAGGAAAGAGAGCATGAGACTCATTTGTCCAGTATGGAAGCTGCGGTGAGAAGAGGAGAGCTGCTGCAGCCATTCACTGCCATGATCACTAGTCCAATATTGTACTTCTAATTGTAGTAGTCTGGGGTCAACATGTGACCCACATAGATGGTAAAATGCCTGAGGCAGTTGTGTGTCCTTTCACACAACCTTGTTTCCAAGTAGAAAGGCTATTTATCATTTATTTATGATAACATACACATTGTTTCCTCTTTTCACACCATTAACCAGTTTTAGGCCACTCAATAGCTTTAAATAACCTTTCATTACCTGTTGAAGTGGACACAGTGGATTTAAATACAACTATTTACATGAGCTGGACTTACTCAGGTTATTCCAAATCATCAAGATAAACAATACTATACATCTCATGTATGACTACAGAAAGTACGTGGAGTGAGTGAGTTTAAACTAATCTGAGCATTATCTGTTGTTTAACCTTGTTATCTAGGTGTTTTGTGTCCCATTTGGAAGCAACAACTGTTTTTATTTTTATCTTATCCTTAAAACTGACCAGAATCAGACACTGAAAAAAAAATCATCTGTGTGTGTGCGCAGTTTAAAGGAATTTAAATGCATAGTGTTTTATTTGAGAGCTCATCCCGACTGAGTTAATGTGAATCTCTTGTTAAAAGAAGTTTACCATGCTTCATTTCTCATTCAGAGTTGAACTCTGAGAGATGTTATGGTGAAGAGAAATAACAGGACAGTCCTACCTTGCTTTCCTGCTGGCTGGCGTTCGCTGTCGGGGATTTGGGTGTCTCATTCTGGTCCCGTTCGTCCTCTTTGCCCCCACTTTCGTCCTGAATTGTGCTGGCCGGCGGGATCATCCTCTCTGTCTGTAGTCTGTAAAAAGATACTGCTCAGCTGAGTGCGTTCCCTCTCCAAGATGTTTACATTGTTTCCATCCTTCTAATAGAAATAATAATAATAATAAAAAAGATTAAGTGATGTAGATCCGCTGCTGATATGGGGAAGAGAGGGGAAAGGAGGAGAAAAACGCAATGAAAAGACAGGGGGGGGAAGTGGTTTCCGAATCAAAAGTTGTAAGTCATTCCAGGTCGGCTTGAAAGTGTCCTATCCGTCTGAGAGAGGCTTTCGCGTTATTGTGGCGTCGTGCGTAAACGCCAAGACATCTCCAAGTCCCCGCTGCGCGCCGTGCGCCTCACGTTGCCAATACTCAGAGGGGCGGAGAGCTGCAAGCGATCAAGGGAGGGAAGGACTGAGAGGGATGGAGAAGGAGGAGAATATACGACAACGATCCTGCCCTGCCAAAATCCAGATGCAAGAAGCTCTCAAAGGAAAACACTCACACTCAAATGGAGCACTGCTTTTCTTAAGTGAAGTGAAATGACCTGCACTTGTTTATATGATTTCCGTGGAAGTTGATCCTTGAATGGCTACATATGCATTGTTCATATTAATTGATACCGGCTGAGAGAATTTGCCAGGAATAATTGGCTACACTGTCTTCACTTGGCTTTAACACTAACCCAACTAAATAGTCCTCCCAGTGATTCATGAAGTTGTCACAAAACTCTCACAAAAGTGACAGAGTCTGAGATGTTTCTTTTTCATCACAAACTATTTAGATTTGGGTTTAGGATAGGTAAGAAAAACTTTCTTCCACCTTATGGACTTTGGTCAAGGTCAAGCATCAGAGAAACAGAGATAACACAATTGTGTATGTGTGTGTGTGTGTGTGTGTGTGTGTGTGTGTGTGTACTTGTCTAGCCATCATAGTGAGGACCAGTTGGCATTTAAGACAATCAGAGTGAGGACATTTTGGAAAAGTGATGTCCTTACTTTTTGCCTTCAAAGGCATATTTAAAGCCTGAAGCTTTTTTAGGGTCAAGGTTTATGTTCAGGTTGGCCACTTTGCTTGGATGGTTAGGATAAAGTGACAGGTAATGCATAATGTCAGCGAAAAGATAGCATGGCAAATGTATATGTGTGCATTTAAAAGCAGAAAGGAGCTTTGTTTTGATCAACATAATACTGAATTATCAAGGAGATGATACAATATTCCCTGCTGACTTTAGATAAAATGAATGATACTACATTCATGCCTGTCTATTAGCAATTAAACTACTTTGTGGAATCAGATTAGCATAAAGCTCTGAAAAAAAGAGTTAACTTGCCTCTGTCCAGAGGTAACTTCTGCCTACCACCACTTGTTAAGCTCATTAATAAAGATTTTATATAGTGTTTGTTTTATTTTTATCTGTAAAAAACTCGAAGTGTAAACCAAAAAATCCAGTGTGGTCCCAACTAACAAATAGTCCACTCCATACATTTTAGTTATTCTGTGAAAAGAAATAATACTAATCATGAGCTTTAGGGGTGCTTCTAGGCATTTTTGAGTATCCTTACCTGACACTGAGTGAGAACAGGATTAAGGATATCCCATGTCCCAAAATGTCAAACCAGTATTAAGTGAGTAAATATGCTGAATACCCTTCTGTTTTAGTTGATTTTCACAGAGAATATCCCCAAGTAGACACTCACACAAACCTCTATATTTACATATTTATACAATGTTATTTAGGAAATCATGACTCTTTAGGTTTTGCAGTAAAATATGAGGCATTTCACCCACCTCAGATGGGATAAGTGTGATGCTTGTTGTAGTGATACATCACGTTGCTTCCCTCCAGGTTCCCTTGTGATGCGATGTCCTTGAAGTTATATTGCAGGACGAAGGAGGCAGGTGCCAGACTGCAGCCTCCTCACTCTGACAGGAATGCAAACACCAACACAGTCCCAAGGAGTGAGTCTACATATCCATTTTTTTAATCTAGATCAGAATGGATTCGTTCCCTGAAAACTGAGCTACAATCCTTAAAAATTGTCCTCTGAAAGGTTTGAAATACCTCCTAACATCAGAAATAATCAGACAACAATTGTCATGGCACACACTTTTACAGTTTTGATAAATAACTGATTGGGTTTAGGTTGCAGGCTGTCTAAACTGTGTTTGTTTACTTTAGAGGTGTGAAGATGGTGTTATTCATCCAGAGTTTGTCTAACTTAAAAGTCAGTGGATTTCCCATTTTCAGAAAGAGCAATCAGTTTTAACCAAGAGTGTGAGTTTGTTTTAACACCTAAACTCCTGGAGTTGTGATTTTGTGAAATGGTATATGTCTGTATTTTCTTAGTGCAGTGAGTGTGATGTTAAAATTAAATTTCAGCTTATTTGGTACCACAAATGAGCCAGTGTCTTGCACTTTCGCATGATAGCCCACCACCTGGAAAGAACACAAGACGACCCCACGGGTTAATCAACCAAAGTATGAGTCAGTGATACATTCAGTCCATGTGGTGTATGTGTGGGGTTACTGTGACTCATGTCAAGAGAAAGAACCAAATGCCTGATCAGTTGTGCCAGGAAGCAAGACAGAGAAAGAACATTGTAATTTCCTCTCTCAGCTGCTGGTCCTTCGGAGTGCAGAGAGGGCGTGAAAAAAATGAGATAAAACTACAAAGTGATGAAGGAGGGTAGGACAGACAATTGGCATGATAAGGGTTAATTATTTCAAATGAAACGTTTCATTAAGGCAATGCAAAGAGCACAGTTGTGCAATTTCATAGCCTACAGTTGCTGTTTCATTCTCTATTTCGTTTCTTTCTTGGAATTAATGTTTTATTCCTGTGTATAAGAACTCTGTGTGAGATTGTCCATAATAATGTAAGTGTATGACTTTCAAAAACACCAAACCCTCCTTTTTCACTGAACATGGAGTACCTGACAGCACATGAGCCAGCCTACTGTAGAAAAATCTAATAGCTGATATCAAAAAGTACATTTCATCCTTCTAAACTTTTCTTTTCACAGGTTTGTGGTTAAACATTCTAGAAAAAATTCTTAGTTTTGTTTGTAGAACTTTCTCATTTTTATTCAAAGTCAAATACAATACTCCGAATATGCGTGTGATTGCCAGAAAACTCACATTGGTATGATTTTATTTTATTTTATTTTTAATTGGTGCAATTTTGTTTTCATACTACTGCAATAACTAATGCTGATGATGACAATAAAAATGTTACCTTGATAATACAAATTCCATTTATTGTTACTTTTTTACAGTAGACTGATGCATAATTTGACTACATTTAATGAGGGAGTATGTTTTAGGATGTGCTGAAGTGTGTGCAGGTTGCTACCACAGAGTTGTACATGTCACATTGTTTCGGTATACTCACTGCATGATTTCACACGTAAATGTGCTGCGTTTGTTTAAAGAAAGCTGTCACTGTGGCTAATGTCTCCCTTTGGAAGATTATTATAGTCCTCTGAACTCTGAACTCATTGGACTTAATAAATCTTTTGTATAAACTTCTTTTCCCTTAAAACAATTCCTTTGTTTCAACGTAATGTAAACAGTGTTCATAAACCAGCCACAGGGGCCCACAAGCCAGTGTAGTCCTAGTGCTGGTCCCAAGCCCGGGTAAATGGTGAGGATTGTGTCAGGAAGGGCATCCGGCGTAAAAACTTTGCCAAATCAAATATGCGGATTCATAACACGACTTCCATACCGGATCGGGTTAACACGACTGCCTCCGGTGCCGTTAGCCAACAGGGTGCTGGTGGAAACTATGCTACTGTTGGCCGAAGACCAAGAAATGGGAGAGGGGGAAAGCGTGTTATGAGGAAGAGAGAGAGAAGGAAAGGTAGGAGGGTGGAGGTGCGAGTAGGGACTTTAAATGTAGGGACTATGACTGGTAAAGGGAGAGAGCTGGCTGATATGATGGAGAGAAGGAAGGTAGATATATTGTGTGTGCAAAAAACCAGGTGGAGGGAAAGCAAGGCTAGGAACATTGGAGGTGGATTCAAACTGTTCTACTATGGTATAGGTAGGAAGAGAAATGGAGTAGGGGTCATCTTGAAGGAAGAGTATGTGAAGAGTGTTCTGGAGGTGAAGAGAGTGTCAGATAGAATTATGACTTTGAAGCTGGAAACTGAAGGTGTGATG